>JABSTB010000021.1:0-54602 GCA_013756995.1 Neonectria neomacrospora
CATTTGTCAATAATGCAAGCGTCCGGGGTAGGGTTCCTTACTTTTGACGTAGTGGTCAGATTAATAGTATTCGAGAGCTACCCATCGAGACCAAGTCGACGCGGCTCTGGCTTTGGTTGATATCATGAAAATTCTCGGCGATAGTGTCTCCAGTCCAAAACTTAGGTATCAATCTCCCGTCGATCTGTGTTCCCCCGTCTCCACCACTTTGCTCGAGTATCAAGTCGCGTGTCGCGATGCGCTTAAGCGCGCGACAACAACTGGTTTCCCCTGGCTTGCTCACTCCGAGACACTGGCATCATAGCTCTAATCTCAGCCATTATTGACACTTATTTGTAAATTGAACACCTCTTATAAGATAATTCCTCCTCACCACCCGTTTGCATACGAGAAAAGAAGACCTGCGTCTTCACACAAACCAATATCACCCAACATCTCGTTGCTGGACTTATCGCTGATAGCCTCGTTCCACCAGTTTCGAAGGTACAAAATCAGCTGCTTCGTTAGCCTTTTCTATCCGTCAAGTTGTGTTCCCCGCCCAGTCAAGAGGGTTCTAAGCAAATAACGATAGTTGCGCTCCCACGACGGCTTCTTGCCGCTACTCTATGATTATGGCTGATGCAACACCAATTCCAGTACTGGAATCTTGGTCAGTGCCGTGCTTCATACCGCGATTTATTCGCCACTTATTCACGCCGTTGAGTCTTCTCGTAACGTACCTAGTACACATGCTGATGACGCCAATTTCCCTTCCCTGCCTCTTGAGTTCGGCAATGATGGTGGCCAGTTGCCGTGTTCCTGTCGCTCCAGTCGGGTGGCCAAGGGCAATGGCGCCTCCGTTGGGATTGACCTTTTCCATTTCCAGGCCAAGCTCGTCAATGCAGGCTATTGTCTGACTAGCAAATGCTTCGTTCAGCTCAAAGATGTCGACGTCCTTCTGATCGATTCCGACATGCTTGTACAGCCTGGGAATGGCGTACAGCGGGCCCATGCCCATCTCATCAGGCTCGCACCCAGCGACCTGAGTGCCGAGGAAACGTGCGAGTGGCTTCAGTCCGCGGGCCTCAGCCCATGATCGTCGAGCTAGAATGATGGCCGATGCGCCGTCGGAAATCTGAGACCTGTAAGGCGGTAAGACTCGAAACGCACAGGTTCCTCTCAATGCTACCTACGAGTTCCCTGCCGTGCTACCTCCATCTTCAATAAAGACTGGTTTGAGCATCCCAAGTTTCTCCATAGTCACACCGGGCCGGATTGTGTCATCAGCCTCTATTCGGATCCTCTTACTCCCGTCTTCGGCGTTCCATAATGTGTACTCGACCGGGACTATCTCGGAAGAGAACCGGCCCTTCAAGCACGCCTCGTTGGCTTTGGTGTGACTGAGCAATGCAAACTCGTCCTGAATTCTCCGGCTTATACCATACCGTTTTGCTACGTTTTCCGACGTGATACCCATGGGCATGAGACAGTCTGCAGCCGACTTGACCGGCGTGTTGCGGAGGGTCGGACCAACGTCGGCGGGAATGCCACGAGTTTGGTAGTTCTTAGACATGCTTTCAACACCGCCAGCCAGGCCTACGTCGACTTGGCCGGCCATGATGCAGTTCGCCATGTGGGTGGTGGCTTGCAGGCTACTCGAACACTGACGGTTGACGGTGTGAAAGGTCGTCGATACTGGGAACCCAGCATGAAGCAGTGCCATCCGGCCTGTTTTGGCGAAGCCCAGTTCAGCCAGCACGTTTCCTATAAGAACATCTTGAACGTCACGGGCCTCGATATTGGCCCGTCGTTGAGCTTCCGCCATCACCTGCACCAAATCAGTCGGGGATTGCGTTCAAAAACAGGTCAAAGGTGTTTTTCGTACTGGGACGAGGATATCTTCCGGCCACGCCTCCTTGAATCCTCCTTTGAATGACCTCGTGATGGGGCTGCGGACGGCTGAAAGAATGACAACGTCGTTGGGCGCTTTGCTTCGCAGACCCCGGGCGCCTTTTACAAGGGCCGCCATTGAGATATGTGCCTGTACTAAAGTATGGACCAGTCTAGGTTCAACGATAATTGAAAACAAGCAACAAAAGAGACAAGTACGTGTGAATTCCACTCTTGGTCTTTGTCGCGGTCAGAAAGCCTGATATCGACTGCGTTCCACTTGGTGGTGGCTCGTGTGGAACCCAATCAACATGAGCGGCAGGCCCAATGTGGGGAAAAGGAAGTACGTACATATCTCACCCACATTGATATGCCCGTTCAGTCAGGAAGAGTTACTAATCAGCCATGCTCTCGTGATCCCTCCCGTCCATTTTTGCAACAAAGCCGGTTCCCACCGAAATTCCTCCTCCTCGGCGGAACCACACCTGAAGAGAGCGACCAAGATGGCTTTCAAGTTCGGTACCGAAGTCCATTATCCAGCGTTTGACGATCGGGATACTCCCCAGATTTCTTATGGACTACGATTCCCCGAAGCCTGCTTACGACACTGTCGAGACACCTTCTCCAGCTCCAGGGTCTACGTCATTTGCTCCAAGTCATTGGCACAGTCCACCGATGCCCTCGACCGACTGCGCTCGGCTCTGGGCGGCCGAGTAGTAGGGGTGAGGATCGGGATCAGTCCCCACACCCCAATTGCGCAGGTCTTGGAGGTTGCCAATGAGGCCCGCGGCCTGGATACGGACTGTCTGGTGACTCTGGGCGCTGGCAGTCTCACCGACGCTGCGAAGCTGGTACGGCTGGCCCTGGCCAACTCGGTCACCACTGAGGAAGAGATGGATACGCTCTGGGGAACGACGGACAGTAATCCTGCCTTACGAAAAACCATTGTCAAGCCGACCATTCCCCTCATCCATATTCCCACATCGCTTTCCGGAGGAGAATACCAGGCAATCGCCGGAGGAACGGAATCCAAAGGCTACCCCAAGAGGACCTTCCATTGCGAACGAGCTGAGCCAGAACTTGTTATTCAAGACCCAGAGCTATGCCTCACGACTCCTGCTTGGGTATGGCTGAGCACTTGCGTCCGATCTATAGATCATTGCGTCGAAACGCTCTGTTCTCTGCTCTCTAACGACAAGGGTGATGCATCGGCCCGTCGAGGTCTTCCCAAGCTGGTCAGCGGGATTCTCTCGTCCAAAAAAGATCCAACGTCACTCGAAGCTCGCCATCTCTGCCAACAAGGTGTCGTAGAGGCCATGTGTGCCGTATCGAGCGGCGTTCCACTCGGGGCCAGTCATGCTATTGGGCACCAACTTGGGCCACTCGGTGTCGGGCACGGCGAGACGAGCTGTATCTTGCTGCCTGCTGTGTGCAAGTTCAACCTGAAGAAAAAGGCAAACGTTGAGCGGCAGGCTCTTGTAAAGGAGCTGCTTCTACAGCAGAGCGAGGTTACCCAACTGCTCAAAGAGAGAGGTCCCGATCAAGATGAGGTGGACCTTGGCGACATCTTGCATACTGTCATTTCAGCCTTAGGGATGCCTCGAACGCTCGAGGATGTGAACGTAGGGCCTGAGAAGATTGATATCCTCGCTCGAAACAGTCTGGATGATATATGGATTCGGACAAATGCCGTTCCTATTACGGAGGAGTCACAGGTCAGAGAGATACTTGAGATGTGTGTTAGAAACTAGTTCATGTTATCGTTATCTATCTATATATATATAAACGAATAGATTCCACATCCAGCTATACTGAGATGAGAGTATATCTAACTCAATGATATCGAGGGATACTTATAAATAACTTGTAATAATATTGATCTCAAACCCAAATACAGCTCTTAGACGCGGTTTCATCAGTTCTACCATCTTAAGCCAAGCAAGTTTTCCAACCAACTAAATGGGGCTGCAGAATAATCGGCAAGCGTAGTACAACGCTTACATGATCAAAGACTCGAAGCCCTTTGACCAGCGAACTTCCTTACAATTCGTCGTTATCGTATTATTTCGACCGATGCCGTAAAATCATGAACGAGGCGGTCTATGACCTGACAGTGAATAAATCGAGTGGGGTGCTCGTCTATGTGGGGACCCCATGTGGGACAGTGATTTCCCACACACTATAACCAAGCTTTGAGGGGTAAGTCAATCAAGGAGGGTTCTTAAGGAAAGAACTAGATTGCATCATGCTTACCTGAACTGTGTATCAAGGCATCGAGAAGCAGATATACCTGTAGTCAAAAGTTCTTGTCTTGCCGCAACACCCCCCCACGCCGTGCTCGTTGAAAAGCTCTTTTATTGAACTTTGGCAAGTACATCGTCGATTAAGAACAAAATGGTGGACTACAAGGATCTTCGAGTGTCGATTATAGGCGCAGGTACCTGGAACGTGTCTGATCTCAGTCCGCAGCGCCTTGACTGATCCACGCCTCTAGGGATGGGAGGCCTTGCTGCTGCTCTTGCCTTTGCCAGAAACGGCTTCAAACAAGTTCACGTATACGAAAACGCGCCCGCCCTAGGCTTTGTTGGTGCGGGCATCCAGATTGCCCCCAACTTGATCCGCGTTCTGGACCGACTGGGCGTCTGGAACAACTCTGCCATGGAGAAGCACGCCACCAAGGTCAAGGAGGTCTGCATCTACGAGGGGGCAACGAACATCGTCTTAGCACAAGTCGACATGACGGATATCCGCGAAAAGTACGGCTATTCACATTTTGCCGGCCACCGTGCTTCACTAGCAGGTGGAATCTACGAGGCTGTTAAGGCGGAGCCCAACGTCCATTTTCATTTCGGAGAGACGTTACAAGATATTGAAAGTTACGGACCTGATCGGGTCAAGTTTGTCGTCAAGAGCCAAGATAACACAATACACGTCATCGAGACCGACCTTCTCATTGGCGCCGACGGTATCAAGTCTGCCATCAGAGAATCAATGTTAGCGTCCCTCAACTTGTCGGCTGAGGTCGAAGAGACGGGAACGGCTGCCTATCGGATTCTCCTCAAACGCGAACAGATGGAACCGTACCCTGATCTACTCGAGCTCATCGACAGTGACTCCGTCAGACGCTGGATAGGCGAGAAGCGACACATCATGGCGTATCCGATTCACAACCACTCCATTTACAACATTGCAACGGCTCAGCCAGACGTAAACTTTGCAGGCCCAACCAACGCGACATGGGCAAACATGGGCGACAAGACGGCTATGAAGGCTGTCTTTGCCGATTTTTGTCCTCTAGTACAAAAGCTTCTTGATCTCGTGCCAGAGGGTGATGTTATCGAGTGGCGGTTGCGGAGTCACAAGCCCCTAGACACTTGGGTTCGCGGTGCTGTGACACTCTTGGGAGATGCTTGCCATCCAACTCTTCCGCACCTGTCCCAGGGAGCTGCTATGGCTATTGAGGATGCAGCATCGCTGGCCACGGCTCTGACCTTGCTACCGCAGGGTGAAAAGAAGGGCGAGGCTGTTGCCAAGACGCTGAAAGTATACGAGCTACTCAGGAAGAACCGGACTTCGATGTTGGTGGACTTGGCGGCCCTGTCTGCCCGAACATTGCACCTAGGGGATGGCAAAGCTAAGGAGGAACGTGACCGGCAGTTCGCGGCGGCAAAAACACAAGGGGCGCCGGTTCCAGACAAGTGGGCAAGTCCAGAGGTACAGAAGATGATATATGAGTACGATTGCCTCAAGGATGCACACGAAAGATTCCATGAGCTTTACAAAACCCTATAGAGGTCTTGCGCAGATGCATTTCCTACCAGCAGTTTCCTAATACTACCGCACCAGCCAGGACCTCTACTACCTAGAACGATTCCTATTAAATGCGAACCTAAAGGCAACCAATGTTAAATCTTGGGAGGGCTGTAGCTGACGAGCTGATAATAATTAATACTCCAAGTTAAATTGAGCAGCCCTAGTTTTGCGCCTCGATAACCTCTTCAGAATTATCCCTAGAATATACGGGACTCATATTCTGTCTTTCGCAACTGATCCCACATGGGCGTTGGCGGGTCCCTACGCTATCAGAGGCGGATTCACATTCAATTCAGAAACACAGGAGCCGGATGAGTATTAGAACGGGAATTTCACGGTTAGCGTCCAAGGGTCTGTGGATGCGGAATATAGTCACGAGTTGGTTGTATCAACCAACAAGAATATGACTTGTGCTGAGAACGTCAAGATGTTTGAAGAGGCTACCTTCTACGCTGAGTCGCGAGTGGAGATATTTCGCGTCGAAGCGTGGCTGATATACTTGATCATGGGTTGCGCAACGTTCGCACAAGTATAATGCACTAACGGCGCACTGAAAACGCAATCCTGAATCTGATCGGCGAAGACTAGATGTTGTTAGGCTACAATCTGTATCCTCGTTGCATTCAAGGAACAATTTTGAAGGCCGCATTATCAATCCAATTCAGGCAGAATGATGAGCCTTCGGCCACTAACCTTCCCCTGCCGCAGAAGATCCCAAGCCTCAGTAACTTTTGACAAACCTCCTTTGATCTCGAGTGGAATCGTGTTTAGACTGCTGGTGGCGAACGCATTCTCCAAGAAGCTCCACCAAACCCATTCTGTGAACTCTCTCTTCCCAGGATCGAGATAGTCGTCTAGGAACTGCTGGAATGAGCCCGTCACACCTTCGGGCAACCGTACTCCGGCACGTACGCCCATGGTGGACAAGAAATTCCCACCACCTTGTGCAGCCAAGACCTTGCCAATCTTGACTTGGTCCTCCGCCGAGTCCGCGGCGGCAAGCACGGCCTTGAACGGGCCAAGAGCCGCAAGACTTTCGACAACAGAAGGGGAGTTACGGACTGCGAAATAAGTCACCCCGGCTGTCTTGGCCAGCTCCTCGTGGCGAGCAGCAGCAGTGCCGACGACGGTGTAGCCAGCCTTGTTGGCAAGGTCGGCCGCAATGGCACCAAAGGAAGACGACACGCCCCATATGAGCACCTTTTCGTCCCTTTTAACAACTTCAGATGTCCCGGAGGATCGTTCAAGACCCAAGTGAAGGAACAGGGCGCTCATGGGTGCGTACGCGGTGGCCAGGGCAGCTACATCCTCAAAGGGCGTCTCGCTGATCTGTGATGAAGAATTATACTTCAGTCTTTGTGGCCGGGGGACGGAGTAGGTTGGCATCAGCTCACCTTTGATGTCAAGTCCTGCGGTACGAGCGCGAAACGCTGGTACGCACCAAACCGAGCGTCGTTGCGGAGAACGCCTGTGCTGTTACTGGCAATGCGGTCTCCAGGACGAAATCGACTGACGCCAGGGCCGATCTTCTCCACGACTCCTGACAAGGACACTAGAGATGAACCATCAGTGAGTGATATGCCAGGTGAGAGAAACGGAGGTTGGCAGGACGCTATCATCAGAACTTACGACCGATGATTGTTGGATACGTCAATGGAATTGGAATAATGCCGGCTTGGATCTTCCACTCCCCCGGTTGGACAGCAACCGCCTTAACCTGAGTCAAGAGTGTCAGTGACTCTAGAGAATGGCCAAGAATTAGATCGGGACTAAACATGCCTTAATGAGCAATTGGCCCTCTCCAGGCTCTGGAAATGGTGCCAGGCCGACGTGAGGCTCCTTTCCCGGGCCGTTAAGCCAAACAGCTTTATTTTCCATGATGGGGAATTTGACGATGTTAACTTTGCGAGGTGAGGGAACGAATCTTCAAACGTCCAACTTCCTATTTAAGCTACTACGTTTGGTTTAAACTTTGCGGGGAACGGGTTGCTGACCAATTAACAGCAT
This sequence comes from Neonectria neomacrospora, assembly GCA_013756995.1. Lineage (NCBI taxonomy): Eukaryota > Fungi > Ascomycota > Sordariomycetes > Hypocreales > Nectriaceae > Neonectria > Neonectria neomacrospora. The sequence goes on from JABSTB010000021.1 coordinate 7,690, forward strand.
TGTCATCAGTTGACCAAAAAAAGCCTCATTGGATGCTGTCGACGAACCCGTGACGTGACCACCGCAACAATTTGCGTTTTAGTGGGAGTCATGCGCGCCAATACATATCTGATTTGTCCCATGAGCATAGCTCAACGAGCCCAGGCTTTGATTGAGCTACCAGCCTAGAACTAAGCACATGCATGGCACGTCTCTTCCGCCAGGGGAGCGGTTTTGTCTCAGCGCTTCTATTACCACTTGTGGCAGCTGAAGGACTCCTACAGGCAGCATCGACAAAGTCTCGGGAAAGGAAAAGCACCATAAACAATATATAGGACAATATCTCTGCATTCTATTTTATGTGAATGACAGGACCTGATACCGAATAACTTACATTCGATGAACCCTTTCGTTTCTTCCTTCACACGACTCAACAGGTCGAATGATGACGGTGAATGAAGGTTTGAACCTCACCTACCTCGCCCAAGTCATCTGTATCCACGAACAGGTATTCCGAGTCGTGTTTTAAGGATCATATTGTGTAGCGGAAGAATATCGCATTGTCACTCGTTTCTTTTTCTTGGCTTTGCCGCTTGTTCGTGTACCGGACTTCCATTCTGTGCGGAAACTTAAGAGAAACGTGATAAACCCTGATCGATGGGAACGGCAGCCCGTGGGATTCTGCTCTTCATCATCAATGTGAATGGTGAAGAGTGTAAATCTGGAGAAGAAGGCGGTATTGCCGTTGCCGTGCAAAAGGCTAAGCGAGAAGATCTGATAGGTATCACTAACAGTTACCTGAATCAACATGGCGAAGAACCTTCAAGGCCTCACGGCTATAATCACCGGCGGCTCGTGAGGCATCGAAGCCAGCATTGCGCTCGAGCTCACCTCGGGGCGCCAATGTCCTCATCACGTACCAAAGCGCCTCGTCATAAGCCAGAGAAGTCGTGGCCAAGATCTAAGCCTTGGGATGTGAAGCACTCTGCATACAAGCGGCTGGGACCGACAAGGGCTCACCAACGCGGATCGTCAAGGCCGCCAGCGAGAAGTGGTCCCATATCGACATCACCATAAACAACGCCGGCTCGGGCGGCGACTGCCTGCTCAAGGACCTCGCGTACGACCTGTGGGAGAAGATACTCAGCACGAATCTCCGCATGGCCACATTCCTAGTCAAGGAGAGCTTGCCTTATCCTGGCAAAGCGCCACGCATCGTCAACATCTCGTCGGTGATAGCGCGCCTAGGCGGCTCGTGGGCGACGCCATACTGCGCGTCCAAGGCGGCACTTGAGGGTGTAACCAAGGTCTGGGCGGTGGAACTGGGTCACGATTACAATGCTACGGTGAGCTGTGTCAATCCGGGACCGGTCGGTGGGAACGGATATGTGGCTGCAGGACACCGGACCCGAGGTTCAGACCTCTATTGAGAAATCATCCACCACTAGTTCATCCAGAAGGAGAAGATGTACAACACATACTTCACGTAATCGAGACCACCTTTCAACAAGAACAAGAAACCAAATGGTGGATCAGCAAATACTCAAACTGTCAAGATGCCTAGAATGAGACCCAGACATCTTCAAAACCACTGTCAGGACTCTTCAAGACATCGACTAAACTATTACATCCGCCCATACTCATTCTCTGCTCCGCAGTTGATCAATGGATATTGAACTGAGCATGTGTGGCGATCCAGGGGCTGACAATTAAAGAAGAAGATTCTGATCGACTGAGACTACAATATGGCTCTGGGGTTGTTCTGTGCTGGGTTCAATGAGTCTTTGTCTCCAATAATGGCCAACTTAGTTCGGCCCGATCGTTGCTAACACCAAGTGGCTAGCTAAGTGACCATGCGCTTTGATAGACCGATGCTAACAATTAATATGCTCGTTCCGCGTGTCCTGCACTCCATGGTTCAGGTATCCAGGATTGATAATGAATCTTCTTTTGAGGCATCACGGCATAGTGGTTGGGGATGATGAGTGTGGTATTAGACTCAAGAGAGGAGCCGAATGTAAGCAGCCTGTGCGTCAATGTTCCCGACTGTAGGGGCTAAGATGTGAATAGCCGTATTACAGCATCTTAAGGGACATCCCTTGGCTAGTGGCGTTGCGGTCGACGTTGCCACCATTGTGCCAGTCGTTGAAAACACCATGGACACGCTAGGAGCTCTGTACGCCATCTTCCTCAATGCCCTTATTGACGCCTTACGGGGCCAAGAAGTTGATGCTACAACCCCTCGGTTTTGCGCAAAGGCCTTGAACCAAACCTGCGACGCCCGCTCAAAGTACACGCCTACGCGACTTGGTGACCGTTAGTTGATGCGCTCTATCCCTCAGTCACAACGCTTACCAACTCAGGAGACGTTAAGGAGGTGGCTTTTGTGGCCAAGGAGGCAGCTTACAAACCGAGGGGTATGTAGACCAGTTTGGGCCGTGCTGTGTAGTAATTATGGGGATGTTCCTGATCCAGTTGCTTGGGGTCTGGCGTGTTTCTTCCTGAGACTGGAGGAGTGAAGCCAAATCAGATAGGTGGATAGGCGTCTATGGGCGTTGTTGAGACGCTCATGGAAATCATGCACAGTTCGAGCGTTTAAAGGCTATCCACTTTGATGGTATGCTAGTGTCCTCATGTGCGGCTGATACATGGGCATCCGGGTCAACCGGCCTCTTGTTACAAATCAATCTTTATCATTGCTTGAACAGAGCGCGCGCGAGATTAGTAATACGTTGAATCTGCGAGGGCTAGACCGTACACATAATAACTGAGGGGATAATGGGAGACTTACGCGCGCGGGAACTTACTTAAGCAGAGCGGCTGGTGGGGCCTGAGAGATTAATGGGAAAGGACGCATGGTGAAGCTTGAACAAACTCCGCGCGCCTGTTGACGTAATACAAAACGTGACCCTTTATACGCAACGGAAAAGCGGTGACGGAATCCAAGGGGTTAATGGTCTGCTTGGATGAGAAGATGGAATAGCTTAGCTCAAAGTTGCTGAACCTTAAGAAGACAGACATTCCTCGAATTCTATAATGTGAGCTCAGTAGTTTCAAGCAGTTTATACAGCTCATCAGGCCCCCATCCATATCATACTATATTTAACTAAGACCAAATCTCGCACTCGAAATGGTTTCCGGCCTTATCACCACAGACCAGTGGCTCGCTGCCGCCAAGCACCGCCGTACAGTCTACGGCCTGAAGGGAACGTCTTCCGTCCCGGACAGCCGTGTTGAGGAGATCATTCAACAGGTTCTCTCCTTTGCGCCATCTTCCTACAACACGCAGCCCGTACGCATAACTCTTGTCACTGGCGAGAAGCACAAACAACTTTGGGACACCATCATTGCTGAAGCCGAGCCGATCCTCAAGGGTGCAGGCGAGGGGGTGTGGGCTACACTGAGCGGGGTGTTCCAGGCGCACAAGGCGGCCTATGGCTCAGTACGTATATCAGGGGTCTATTTCCCGATAAAAGTTGCGAACAACTGCTAATCAATACGTCGATAGGTTCTCTTCTGGGAAAGCGGCGACTCTATCGCGGAGGCTGGTAAGACTCACCAGTCGGCCGCGCACATGTTTGGCGAATTTGCCGAGCACGCCACCGGCATGCATCAGATTCTGGTCTGGACCGCCCTCGAGCTGGAAGGGTTGGGTGCCAACTTGCAGCACCTGAACGCTATTCCTCCAGTCGGGGCTGCCCTGAAGAAGTTCTGTGACGTGCCCAACGACTACAAGCTCAAGGCTCACTTGAACTATGGAGATGAGGCCCAAGAGCACCCTCAAGCCCCGCAGAAGTTGCCGTTTAGCGAGACATTGAAGGTTATCAACTAGAATATTTATCTTGGTGTCGGCTCGGAACTCATACAGTAGGGTTCTTGATATAGATGGAATTGTTTTAGGACACCGCTTCCTAGTTATGAAATATACAAAGCTGCTCTCTTCACATGCTCCTCGCCCATCAGTGCGTGAGCGCTCACTCCCCGACGCCCTTGCCAACTCTCTGCATCTGTATCCCCAGGATTTGGATCGATATCTGGACTGGCAGAAGTGTCAGGTCACTTGAAACGCAAGTGTTTGTAGACCGTCTTGTGCATATAATCCGGAGCTGGTTTACCATTTTAGCGCCTTCTTTTCCACGAAGCAGATGGCGCTCACAACCTCGATGGTGTGGGAATACTGGACCCTTATTGAACTTGCTTATCCTTTGTCCTACATTTTGTTCCAGTAAACTTGCGGAAATCCCTTGGTCATGGTTCTTTCTAAGTCTACATATCTCTAACCTATTGTAAAGACTTATCGTTTCGAACCGTCTGTTGAACTAACAGGAGACTGACTTTATTACCTACCCTAACTATATACCCTGTTAATTGCTGGTATCCAGGTGGTATTGATGCTTTTAGCCGCAGATATACGAAGGCCGTTGGAGTTTTGTTGACCATGGTATCCTTCTTCGGGTTTACCGCCATTACAGCAATAGAACATTGGCTTTAGTTTACAGCCTGTGTTCTTACTCTAAGCGGGGATAATATTAAGCATGGCTGTTGCACAGCTCTTCCTAATAGGTCTTGTGCTTATATTTTATACCGTTAAGGAAAGAATAATTGTTCACAATCTCGCAGATATATACAGCATTGATATAATAGAGCTTTATTTCTAGATCGCATCAAGAGTTAAGGTAGAATTCTCCCTGCACGCTTAGATCCCCAATTAGATACGGAACCCTTCTCCATCAGTAAGAAATTACCATGTAGCAACTAACTACTAAGCTAAATCCTTAACGTTTTCAGCAACTGTTTCCTCAAGGCCGGTCCAACCTTCACGTCCATAGGTTTCCTGTAGCAGTTGCTCTCCCCGCTTAGTCGGGACTATCATAACACTTAGCTTCGCACCCTCAATATCATCGGCGAACTTCTTAGATGGGTACAGCTTCCGCAGGACAGCCAGAATGTGATTCCATGTATAAGGGCCGGCAGACGCAAAAATCCGCTCGTTTCTCACAGACTCAGAGAGCAGCGCAGCCACATGAAGACGTCCGACGTCTTTGACGTTCACGTACCACGCTATAGTCGTTTTAGTTCGGTTACAATATGCCAGATATTGTTTCGAAAGCAGAAAGACTTACCTGGAGGTAACTGCTTGACAAAATCAACCCCGTTCTCATAAGCCATTCTAATCCAACCGCCTGTACTCAAACTCCCCTGCGTACTCAACACCTCGCCAATAGTGGCGTCGGGTAGAATGGTGTTGGCTCGGAAGTGAGGCTTCTCTTCCTTCACGTACTTCCAAAAGGCTTTCTCACCTTCTGCTTTGCTGGCGCCATATACAGCAACCGAGTGCGCAGCAGGGAACGGAGCTGACGTTACACTCCATGCCTCCTTGATTTGGGCATCGTTCCAGGTTGACGTGTCGAGCATCAAAGGCATATTGGGACCAGAAGCGGCCATGCTGCTAGACGTGTATACGAAGCTCTTGACCGATGGCTCTTTGGCTGCTGACTGGAGTAGAGTTGTCACACCGGCTACAGTCGGTGGAATTACTTCATTGGGGTCCGGGCTGAAGGACACATTTGAAGCGGTGTGGATAACTCCTTGGACGCCTAGGTAAAGAGAAAGTCAGAACTAGTTCAGCTCAAGGTATGAGGGAGCGTTTAATTACCCTTTACCGCTTTGTCAAATGCCCCAATCGTCGACATTTCTGGTACAATAATAGCAGAGAATTTTCCAGCGCCATGCCGGGCTGAAAAGAATTCTGTAGTCCATGCTGCTTTTTCCTCGTCGCGGACTGTGCCTCTGACGTGGTAGCCAGCAAGGAGCAGCTGGTCGACAATGTGGGTTGCCATAAAGCCGGTAGCGCCAGTCACAAGGACAATCGAGCCGCCGGGGAAGGCAGTGTCACTGGGGGAAAGCTTTGACATGATGAGGTAGAAGTCCAGGTGTGGATGTGAAGGTTATGGGAGAGATATTGAGTGAATAGGATGAGTGAGGATAATTACATTCCTAATTGTATATCGCTACTTATAATGCCAATTCCATCACTGCTGTCAGGTTCAAGATGTATTACAAACAAGGAATGAACAATTTTTGATCAGCCTTCGTATGGTTGCTAAGCAGAAGATCTGTATGCTCGATAATCAGGCAGTATATCCCTTACTTTGAGGCATTTGCATTGATTTATCTCCTTGAAAAAGATGGCGCATAAGTTTGGTAAGAACACGGGACGCCACGAGAACTCGGGCCTCCGTGGACTAGGAGCTCCGAGATCGACCCACTAACAATTTTGAAAAAGGTGGCGCATAACTGGTTGGAAACTGGGCGCCACGAGAACTCGGGGTTCCGTGTACTCGGGGTTCCGAGATCGACCCACGGACAGTCTAAGTTAAGCATCAGCTCCACAAGAACATCCCTGCCTGGGCCTTGTCTGTGTCTTGGCACATGTTGCTATTCTGAACCTGAGATGGTGCTGAATAATTGTCAATTAGAAAGCTGAATCTGAAGTCGTCTAGAACGACGAGGAGAGGAGAGAAGTGGTAGCTTAGTGATGAGTCTCAGGTATCGAGATCGAACGAGATGATGATGTTATTGACGGCCTTGTTGTAAAACCCTTCAGTATATATAAATATCGAATGGGATCAGCTACCCAGATGGAGCGCTATTCCCAAGGCAGATACAGTTCAAATTTACACAATGATCATCACCAGCCCTGCAATTCCGTTCGACTCCGTCGTGGTAGTCATTGGGGCCAACGGCTTCGTCGGCGCAGAGACGTGCCAGAAACTCCTCGAGGCAGGATTCCGCGTCCGCGGGACGGTTCGGGATGTCGAGCGTCACCGTGCTTGGATGCATGCCCTCTTTGACCAGAAGTGGCCTGGTAAATTCACGCTCGTGTGTGTCACAGACTTTGAGGCCGAGGGAGCGTTTAACGAGGCATTCAAAGGTGTTTACAGCTTCATCCAATGCTTCGAAGCATTAAAATAGATCTAACCTGAAAACACCAAATATAGGAGCAACGGGGGTCATCTACGTCTCAACACCAACTGTCTTCGATCCCGACTCAGACAAAGCCATCGACCCCATCGTCAAGGGGACAATCAACACACTCGAGGCGGCGTCCCGCGCCGGCGTAAAGCGCTACGTCCTCAGCTCCAGCTCTAAGGCCGTCGAGTCGACCGTCTACGACCAGCCACACGAGCTAACAGAAAACACTTTCAACCACGAGGCCATAAACAAAGCGCGCAACGACCCTCCCGCAGACGCCTCCGAGAGGGCTTTGACCATATATAGCGCTGGCAGGACGGCAGCAGAGCTAGCGTTCTGGCTCTGGATGAAGACAAACAAGCCCCCCTTTGTAGCCAACTGCGTCGTGCCCGACGGCATCTTTGGGCGCGTTCTCGACGTCGAGCACGTAAACATGGGATTCAGTTCGTCTCTGTCCATGTTAAAGCGTGTCTTCGCAGGTAGCAGTGAGGGGATCCAACTCCATCTCGGTCGGTTAACCCTTCCTTCCTCTTTTCTTTAATATTTTCCCTGTAGCCTACACATGATGGTAATAAAGCGTAAGCTGACAAGTGATTAATCCAATCGACAGCATATTTCATCGACGTTCAAGACATGACGAGTCTCTTAGTCGCAGCCGTAGCTCTACCCTCACTCACGAGCGAGCGCATCTTTGCTTACCGGTTCAACGCCCCTTGGAACGCCCTCCGCCACCACATTCGCGAGCTGTACCCGGACCGCTCGGATATCGTGACGGGAGACGACATCGATGTCACGGGCCGTGATTTATCGACCGCAGAAGAGCCGATCCGGCACGCCGAAGGAATACTCAAGCAGGTTGGCCGACAGGGGTATACCAGTATGGATGATATGTTGCGTGGTTTTGTGGATTCATTTTATCCCTCCAAATAAGAAGGGGGTGAAAGATTGTCAATTAAATCAGTAGGCTCTCGTATATTATATATATATTTGCCAGCCAGAGAGGAGCAGCCCCAATATAGTTTCCCAAAAGTCAGGTCCCGCCCACCACTGACCCCCAAATCCAAGACCAGCCTCCTCAGCTCCTGTTCCTCATCGTTAGTGAGGGTGATTTCCTTCCCCTTGAAGTTTCCCTCCAGCTCCGCAAATTATTCCACCAGATCGATGTCCTTCTTGAAGTTCCCCCCATGAAACCGGGTCATTCCCACGCCCGAAGTCCGCCGCCGATTGGTACACGCCCGTCATGATCCCGCGGCCGAGGGGCGAGTATGCGAAGACCGAGACTCCTAGCTCCTTTGCAATATCCAAAAGCTACGTACGGGGAGCGCTTCAATGTCCAGCGTCCAACCATCATGCGAAAACTACTCTAAAAGCATGCAGCACCGAACTACCTTGAAGTGATGCTGGCTAGCCATGGCACTATAAGACACATACGGAATGAGTCCAATATTTGGGTATCGTCAAATAAAATCCGCTAGCTCGCGGTTGGCAGCGCTTAGCACTAATTAGCCCAGATGACATCCTTAAGGTTGGTTGGGTCGACGTCGTCTCCCACCAAAAAGATATTGGGAATCTAGAAGCTTTCTATTCTTAATCTAAACTCGAGATGCTCTGTTTGTATTCTTATGCGTTACATTGGATTCGGCTCATCACCTGATTGATCATATCCGCAATCTTCGTCGATACCTCCGTCGTCCTTGGGATGTCATGGCCGCCCCCATGATCATACTCTACTCTGTCATCACAGAACTCTGCAAGTTGTATACCCGCGGGCCATCTTGGGTCCTTAGAGCCATAGACATGCACCGTAGGAATCCCAATGCGCGCGTTCGTGGGGAACCTGGTAAAGTCGAGGCCGAAAACGTCCCTGGGCTCTGGTCTGGCCTTCGGGTCGTGCATCAGCTCGGCCTTGCCGTCGTCCCAAAGGCCGACGCCAGGCTTAATCAGCTCCAGGTTTTCTGCCAGCTCAGTCAGTCGCCCAGCCATCCCGTTCAAAAGCTCGCCGGTGCGTTGGTTGATCTCGTGCGCTCGAGACGGCACCTCAAGCCCCATGTTCTCGAGTATGGACAATGGCACACCGCCGCAGATGAAAATAGCGGCGCGAAAAGGTAATAGCTCTTCGGCGTTGGATCCCCTTGCCTGCGCCGTGGCGGCGTTAACGGCACTATACAGAGCTATACTCGCCGCGAGCGAAGATCCCTGTGAGAAACCGCAGACTGCGTCGTATGTCCCATGAATGCGCACATATTCGGCCAACCATAAGTGGGACGCGCGGATTGCCTGCGGAGTTGTTTGCGGCCACCACGTGTACGTATCTGTCTTGTATATGGCGTTGATTCCTGGAGCGCCTTGGCTATGGAAGGGTGCGTCAATGAAGTCAAATATGAAACTGTCGTCGAGCTTTGCACGGAACGCTGCTGTATTTGTGTATCAGCCAACAACAAGCCCAGCATAGTCAGGTTGAGAAGTCTCATGACCCCTAAAACTTACCGGTCTGGGATTTGAAGATAGCCGCGCTTGTGCCGTGTCCGTGAAGACACAATATCCTGGGCATGATTGATTCTACCAATTAATACAGCTAACTTTTGGTGCAGACCTTGGCAGGATACGGGTTAACAACAAACAAATATACGTTTGTTGTATTATGCGCTGACCAAAAGGCTCACCATAGTTTGACAGAGACGACAATGCCGCTGAACTCCCTTTTTAAATGACGTAACTTCAAAGTCAACGTGTTTCATTAATATGCAATTCGGGTACCGAAGTCTCGGGGTTCAACGGGATTCCTTCGGGGATGCGATGTGGTATCCATCGAGGTAAGAGGGACACTTCCGTTTCCCGAAATACGCCCTGGATGTTAGGCTGCGACCTCGGACATAAACACGGGTCGGAAGACGAGGCATACGTGGAGACTCCGCTATGATGAAATGATACGAATAGTTGCCGAGCCGCGTGCCCCCGATGATGTACGTTCTAAGGTCAGGTTGGGATCATTGGCCAGCCAAAGGTTGAACAACTGTGGGCGCAGTACATTAGTGGCAAGTCGGTGGAGCTCACGAATGTTGACATTAATAGTCCCAATACAACCAATACTTACCAACTAGAAATTTTGTCAATGGTGATGTACAAGAGCGCTGGCACTTCCTCTGTGGTTGCATACTTTGTCTTATTCATTGTGGCATTTGATTACGCTAACTACCAAAAGGTGCAAGAAATATTGGAAAAGCAGACTTGTCGTCACGTCTTTCACGGCTTCCCCTCCAATAGGCCATATTATGGACACGGGTGGTGAGGAAAAGGATTTCCACGATGGCCTTTGGACCACACTGACGTGCTTGGCGATGTTTAGTGTGCCGTATCACCACGATGCCTATGACAGCAACGTTCATTCACGGGCCAAGAGTTCGAGGAGAGTCAGCTCCTCCTCGACCTAGCCACTAACCACGAGAACGGGCTGAAGAGTGTATCCTGTTACACGTGTAGCCGAAGCCTCACTCAGCATACGTCTCGTGGGCCTTTCGAATTCGACTACTACCGCTTGTGGATGGCGCCAAGGCTGAGATGGATATGGAAAACGCCCATTCAAACATAGGGTTGGTCATACCTGATCCTTTCGCCGTGAGGTTCCCCCCAGAGACGAGAAACGGCTTGAAGCGGTCGACAGACAACGGGAGATATCGACTAACGAGGCTACGAGCTGAGAGGTCTACTGGTTGACATCGATGACATGGTTCAGTACTGACAGAGGATGGTGTCACAAACGAAGCAGTAGAAGAAGGTTCGGCCCAGCGGCGTACGTATGCGATGGAAGCGTCGGTCCAAATGTCAACTTCGTGTTATATTCAAGCGTTAAGCTCTCTTAACTTTAAACGCATCATGTTAGCTATCCGTAGATGCTCACTCCTCAACCATGCATGTAAACTTTGATAGAGCCTGTTGACGCTACCAAAGTTGGATTCGTCGGTGTGACATTGGCCACCAGAGTTGAGTGACGGAAACTGATCAATCAGGCGGCCCGCTCTTCCCATCTCGCCTGACAACAACTGGATCCTCAAGGCGGTCTGTATGCGTAGGTCGTCGACTTTGAATGTTCCGATGGCCATCCTTGCCGGGGCAACAGCAATTCCGGTGGGGGACTGCGCGATTGTCTCTGGGACTTTTACGCCAAGCGTACTAAGAGTGCTGTCTGACGTGGCATGGGTTCCAGAAGCCCTCTGCGTGCAATCGGCCGCCCGCTGGTACCACGACAGGACCCGGGAGATAATTCCTGCATAGAGTAAGGCAAGATGCGGCGATCGGGCACAAGGGCAGGTGAGGAGAGGGCCAAGCCGTTCGCCAGCCTCCGAGTTTAGGCGTAGCACGTGGTCCAAGGGCACTTGATTGGCTATGCTGCCTGTCGCTGAGGCTGTGGCTGGTGATGTTCCCGATGATGCAGCAGAGTACGCCTTGCTGAGATTGGGAAAGGACAGGTTTCGTAGGATCTCGTATGCTTCCCGGGAACAATCGTGGCCGCCAATGTTCCCAAGCGGCATTGGGGTGCTCTCGCGGTTTGACATTTCGTTACATGGAGATTGATTTGCGGTGGGCTGCGACGTGGACGGCTCGTTTGATGGGCAACTCCCCAAATCGGTCGATGCTGGTGTGAGCATGGGCCCAAATTGAAGGACAGTAGGCAAATGGCTGCTGTAGTGATCGGTGATGCCCCATTCACCGAAATCGGGAAAGGGGGAGGTCGGTAGAAATGGCCCCTTCAGGTCATTAATCAAGCCGTCGAATGCATCGAGGCCCACGTAGTTGAAGTTGTTATCCACCGCATCCCACGCTGCGATCACGTTAGTCATGCTCGATAGTGGTTGCAGAATTCAGCATTGTACCATCACTACAGCTGCTACTGTCCATCTTGTGCATGTCTGTACCACCGGCCGGGTCTCCCGACGTCCCTGTTGGGCTTGGGCAACGTCTATCCCGCGGCGGCTTCCCCATTTTCCGTGACACGCCATAGACACATGTCCTACCATGAGAGACGCAGCGGGCGCACTCGGGCTGGCCTCGGTCACATTTCACCTTGGAAATACCACATTGATCACAGCTGGTTCGCAGTTTTCGTTGCCGGGGTATCTTTGGCGGGCCATCAGCCATGGCGAGGGTATGAGCGATGGGGGCGACTTCAAGACGCCAAAGTATCAACCCTTCAATTTATAGAGTCAAGTAGGGACAATTATTGAACCGCTTCTCCCACGAGATGCCGCATCACGCCAGATGTGTTCTGCGCAGTGGACCAACCTGGTAAGCCGGCCACTCCAGGGTGCCGTTCAGCCAATGCCGCTTACTCCGCCTCCATACACCTTGATCTCGCTCGTATCCCAAGTGGCTTGCCTCGTGTGCGCGGACAGATTCTTGGCCGCCCCCTCCCCCGGGCGCTGACCAACATCTCACCTTCACTGTATGCACACTCTCCCGCCTTGATAGCTGCGTCGGTTGCTTGTTCCGTTGAACTATTGAAGACAAGAACTGCGTGGGATTGCGGCACTTACTTTAAAAAGGAGTGCGCATGCCACTAGTACCGGCAGTGAATAGGTGCCTAACTTCAGTCCGATAGTTAGACTAGCTGAGTAGTAGGCTAGCCTCTCTCATGCACTTGTCCAATTACTGTGCAGAATCACGCGAGACTGGTGGCTGGGACTGATTGGCGTGTTGCAGCTCGGACCGCTCCATGCAGAGTCGATTGATCTCTTGCGATATGATGGTATAAATACGAAATACCCCTGGTCGACGGTGGACCTGGCGTGTGCAGATGCGATAGGCTGCCTAAATGTGGGTGGCGGGAAAGCGAATATCAGCGCAGACAAAGATCAGATCACTGCGGATATCTACGCGGGAAAAGGTTTACGGTATCATGTCTCCGAGCAGTGCGAGGATCAAGGGTCTTCGACGTTGGTGGGGGGAGGGAGGCATTATTAGCACTATCGAGCTGTGTATGTGAAAGAACCCAAAAAGGATTTAGTCTAGCGTCAGCACGGATCACGGACATTTTACCTAAATTTCAGTGGCCGGGGAAGCCTTACCTGAACCAACATGGTGGAACCGTGACGTTGATTGCGGCTCTTACCATCATCAGTATCTGCACTGCTACCGTGTGAATGGTTACGAGAGGGTCCGGCTATTGCATCATTACGACTTGCAACCAGGGATAGTGCAAGAGTATAACCACGTCAGACGTGCTTCAGGTCTACGGTTTAACGAATTGATTTGCCCCAGGTTCCATCGTGGTCGGGTAGATGGAGATGTCCCGAGAAACGGTGCATTAGCGCAACGCCAATCATTGGGCGGGGATGCCGAGATGCCGAGAGCACCCTGGTTGGATGCAGGGACCCGGAAGGCTCGGATCTATAGAGTAGCAGCGGAGCAGATGCCGGAGTAATAAATCGGGCAACCTAGTCTGCCCGCTCAAAGGTTATTTATTATTAGCTTGATGATTTGCATGCTCTATGAGTTCATTATGGCACGACTTACCCTGTAGCCAAGGAGTGAGACCCAATGTATAATTCAAAAACACTTGGCCTCGTAATTTACTTCCATGTCCATTAATTAGTATGTGGGTTGTGTGGGTTCCATCATTTGTCAGTACTCACTTCTCTCTTCAATCCAAAATGAGCTGCTCTAGCGACTCCTGCGTTTATATCCGTTGTTTTCGACTCTTCCCCTTTCACCCAACTTCGCCCCCGGCGGCCGCTTTGTAGCAGTAGCTCGTATATGCAAGGGTGCAGCGCCATGCTTCCAGCCTCAAACCGTCGCAATCATCCGATATGGCTGTATTCGTAAGTCAAAGCATCATCGATCATCTGCGGCTTGCTGTCTACACTGCCGTACTCCGCCTTGCCCCCGGTTAGTCCGCAAGGCGATACCCTGACCTCGGGGACAAAGCTGAATTGTCTCCGGATACAATCTTGCAAAAGTTCCTGCAAGTAAGCACCCCCGAAGCTTGTCCCCGAGGCTTATCAGCGACCCCGAGGAGGATTCCCGATAATGGAACCAGGTAGAGTCAGAGAACCCCGAGCAGGATTCCCGGTAATGGGACTGGGTAGGGTGAGAACATCCAAATACACGCGGGCGACATTTGGTGCAGACTAATTACATGGTAAGGAATTATGCTAAATTAAGCACTGCTACTCTGTGTTGGATAGGCTCGGGAAACAAATCATCCGGCTACATAGCCCTAGCATTCAAAGTCAGCTTCCACTGATGCCGAAATGTACTCGGGTGTCAATCACTTCCACTCTCCAAGTTGCGCATTGGTTTCCCGAGCGAATAGCACCGATACCGAGCAAAACAGCTGGATATGATTCTTGGCAAAAACGTAAGAGAATTGTGAAATATGTAAACAAGAAAACAATAAATATAGAGCACTATTATAGCCTCAAGTCCAACCCAAGTCCGTAATCCATGCCTTCCAGCTGATACCTCAGACTTTCCAACGAAAACGAAAACCAATTATGGCGGACCATCTCAAGTTGTACGTGTTTGGAGACCAGACGTTTGACATACGGCCACATCGGAAGGATCTGCTTCAGAACAGAGACAACCTCGTCTTAGAGGACTTTCTCACGAAGGCATATGAGGCTATACGTGCAGAGATTTTCAAACTTCCGCACAAGGTCAGAGATGAAATTCCTCGATTCACCTGTTATGACGACTTGGTGTTGTGGGATCAAAGCGGAAAGCGATGCCTACCCCTTGACATGGCTATTACCTGTATGTATCAGCTTGGAGTGTTCATCAGGTAAGCACCGATAAATACCGTCCATGACGCAATGGCAGATGGCAGAAGCTGATTACCTATACAGCCAAGCAGACACCTGCTATTCTGATTCAGCAATGAGTATTGGTCTTTGTACCGGAGCCCTGGCTGCGGCTGCTGTCAGCTGCAGCCGCGACACACTGAGCCTCGTTCCATTGGCTGTTGATGCAGTCATCGTTGCCTTCAGAACAGGCATGCGTGTGACTGACGTTGCAAAACGTGTCTCATCTTTGCACGAACTTGACCAGAGCTGGTCAATCATCGTTCCCGGGTCCGCGTCTTGCGAAGCTGTGGAGAGATTTTGCGAACAAAGTGTAAGTAGTCTTCGGTACTTTGTGCGACTCAGACTCATCTCCGCTGGCTAACTTGATTCATTTTCAGACGCTCCCTTTGACTAGCCGGCCCTATATCAGCGCATATGCGCTCAATGGGATTACCGTGAGCGGGCCGCCAAGCTCTCTCGCGCAGCTGGTCAACTCTGAGAGCTTCAAGAATGTCACTTTCAAGAAAATCCCAATATACGCACCGTACCATGCCCCCCATTTGTACTCCCAGTCTGACATCGCCGATATTATTGGGGATTTGGTGGGTGGCAAAAGCACCATACGCTCTGGGACCGATTTCGTGGCGCACATGACTGCTTCAGTTGCGCATACTCTACTACAACCGATCCGTTGGAGTGGCATCATTGATGAACTGAAGACTTCCATTCATAAGATGGGCCCGCAGTCACTCAGTATCGTTCCCATCGCAACCAGTGCTGACCAACTCATCTACACCGCGCTGAAGCAGGCATTGCCCACATTGGTGCCCCCCACGCACGCTCAGGGGGGCAGACTAAATTCCGCTGGAGAGACTTCGAAATCCAGCCCTAAGCAGCCTAAGCTTGCCATCATCGGTATGTCCGGGCGATTCCCCGGTGCCAAAGACAACGAGGCATTCTGGGATCTTCTGTACGAAGGATTGGACGTCCACAAGCCCGTTCCACCACTACACTGGGACGCCAAAACCCATGTGGACCCTACTGGTAGCCGGAAAAACACGAGCGCAACGCCATTTGGCTGCTGGCTTGACGACCCGGCCGTGTTTGACGCACGCTTCTTCAACATTTCACCCCGAGAGGCGCCACAAATC
The DNA here is from genome assembly GCA_013756995.1 of Neonectria neomacrospora. Classification (NCBI taxonomy): domain Eukaryota; kingdom Fungi; phylum Ascomycota; class Sordariomycetes; order Hypocreales; family Nectriaceae; genus Neonectria; species Neonectria neomacrospora. Next base: position 23,573 of record JABSTB010000021.1, read on the forward strand.
GACCCAGCCCAGCGACTCGCTTTGATGACAGCTTATGAAGCGATTGAACAAGCTGGTATTGTTGCAGATGCCAGTCCGTCTACCAGGCGTGATCGCGTGGGCGTCTTCTATGGTGTCACCAGCAACGACTGGATGGAGACCAACAGTGCCCAAGATATCGATACGTACTTCATACCGGGCGGGAATCGAGCGTTTATTCCAGGACGCATCAACTACTTTTTCAAGTTCAGCGGCCCCAGTTACGCAGTAGACACGGCATGTTCCTCCAGTCTGGCTGGCATTCACTTGGCGTGCAATTCACTGTGGCGAGGGGACATTGATACAGCTATTGCTGGTGGGACAAATGTTTTGACAAACCCGGATTTCACATCTGGCCTCGACCGGGGCCACTTTCTCTCTCGGACTGGAAATTGCAAAACTTTCGACGATGGAGCTGACGGGTACTGCCGGGGAGAAGGGGTTGGGACTGTCATTATCAAGCGCCTTGACGATGCCCTCGCAGATAATGACCCTATCTTAGGAGTCATCCTCGGTGCCTACACCAACCACTCGGCAGAGTCGGAGTCGATTACTCGGCCGCATGTTGGTGCTCAACGGGCCATCTTCACCAAAATCCTGAATCAGGCGGCAGTGAACCCCTACACTGTCAGCTACGTTGAGATGCACGGAACGTAAGCAATTCCCGACTTCTGTTTAACCAGGTTTTGTGTTGAACCAGGGTTCTTCACCTTCCTATCAGACCTCCTTTATCCCCTTCTTTAATGAGTCAGCCGCTGACCAATTGCCGCAGAGGTACCCAAGCCGGCGATGCTGGGGAAATGTCCAGCGTTCTCGAAATCTTTGCGCCAGCCCAGTCTCGGGCCAAAAAAGCCAGGGAAAGCCATGAGGCTCTCTACATTGGATCAGCCAAGGCCAACATTGGACATGGCGAGGCTGCGTCAGGCGTGTCGAGTCTTATCAAGGTGCTGCTCATGATGCAGAATAACACGATAGTTCCGCACTGCGGGATCAAGACGAAGATCAACCACAAGTTTCCAACTGACTTACAGGAACGGAATGTCAACATTGCTCTGGAGCCGACCCCTTGGGAAAGGAGTTCCACCCCTTCCAAGCCGAGACGAGTCTTCATAAACAACTTCAGCGCCGCAGGGGGGAACTCGGCCCTACTGGTGGAAGATGCACCACTGAAGCATGAACAACCTGATGCGAAAACTGACCCACGAACCCTGCACCTGATAGCTTGCTCGGCGAAGACTGGCGTTGCTTTACAGGGAAATCTACGATCGATGCTTGAGTATTTGAAGAAGGACTCGCATGTCGCCCTTGGTCAACTCTCATACACCACCACTGCACGTCGCACCCATCATCAGCATCGTGCTATGCTTGCTGGCTCAACCACTGGAGAGATCTGCACTCAAATTGAGATAGCTCTTCGAGACAACACGGGAGTGGTCAGACCTAAAAAGGCTCCACAGATGGTCTTTGCCTTCACCGGCCAGGGCGCCCAATACCCGGGAATGGGGAAGCAGCTCTTCGAGACCTTTTCGTTATTCCGCGACGAAATGAGTCGGTTGGATCAGATTGGGCAAAGCCTGGGTTTCGTATCCATGTTGCCTGTTATCCAATCCGAAGATCAAGACATTGGGATCTTTGCGCCTGCTACTGTCCAACTAGCCAGCGTCTGCATGCAAATTGCCCTGAGCAAGTTGTGGGCGTCGTGGAACATCACCCCCACCGCCGTTGTTGGGCACAGCTTGGGTGAATACGCTGCGCTTAATATTGCAGGAGTTCTCTCAGAAGCAGATACCATCTACCTCGTGGGAAAGAGAGCGAATCTGCTGCAAGAGAAGTGTGTGCGTGGCACCCATGCAATGCTGGTTGTCAAAGGGTCAGTGGATGAGATTGCAGACGTCTTGACAGGCAACGAGTATGAAATCGCGTGCATTAACTCGCAAATCGAGACCGTCCTGGCTGGGTCTGGCGAGGAAATTTCTACCCTGAAAGGATTGCTCGCAGATTCGGGCATGAAATCGACATTGCTCAAGGTTCCCTACGCATTCCACTCCTCACAGCTGGATCCAATACTGTCAGATTTTGAGCAGCTCGCCAGTGGTGTAACATTCGCAAAGCCCCAAATCCCAGTCCTGTGTCCTCTTGACGGCAATGTTGTCGATACAGATGGCATCTTTGGCCCTAAGTATCTCGCAAGTCACTCTCGCAAACCTGTCAACATGCTCAAGGCGCTGCTGGCAGCACAGAGTAATCAAATCATTACCAACAAAACCACCATGCTCGAAATTGGTCCACACCCAGCCATCTCGGGGATGGGAAGGGCCGTTCTAGGATCGGAAGTGGCATTCCTCGCTTCGGCACAGCGTGGCAGACCCGCTTGTCAAATCATAGGCGCGGCATTGAGAGTTCTCTACTGTGCCGGAGCCGACGTCCGTTGGACAGAATACCATCGCGACTTCAAGGACTCGCATGTGGTGGTCCCATTGCCGGCGTACAACTGGGACTTGAAGGAATACTGGATGCAGTACGTTAACGACTGGTCGCTGCGGAAAGGGGATGCTCCTGCGATCAACAACACTCCCAGCATTGAGAGTACAACCATCCACAGGGTTGTTGAAGAGACAGGCGATTCCCAAAAGGTTCACATGATCGTGGAGGCAGACATTGCACGAGAAGATCTGAGTCCGCTGGTACAAGGACACGAGGTCGATGGAATTCCGCTCTGCACTCCATCAGTCTACGCAGACATCGCACTGACTCTGGGCACCTATCTTATCCAGCGATACCGCCCAAACCAGCAGGAGGATCTTGTAGACGTGTCAGACATGACGATTTCAAAGGCCTTAATTCTTCAGAATGGTGCCACCCAACAACTCCTTCAAGCACACGCTGAAGTTGATTGGTCGTCTCAAACGGCAATGATCAAGTTCATGTCTTTTGATGTACGTATTCTCTGACAGCTCTTCAACTCTTCTCTTCTATAGCGGTCTAACTGGAAAACAGAGCAAACAAAATCTCCAGGAGCACTCGAGATGCGTTGTCCGCTTCAAGGACAGAAGTCTTCAACAAGTGTTACAGGAAAGGTCGGCCAGCGTGAAGGAAAAGCTACAGGCTCTTCGGGACGGAATCGCCAAGGAAACCACAGCTCGTTTCAACCGTCCTATGGTTTATCGTGCTATCCGGCCTTTGGCTCGGTTCCACGACAACTACCGGGCCATCGACGAGATTGTCCTCAACAGCAACACGCTAGAGGCCTCAAGCAGTCTTAGCTTTGGGAGTGTGGTACGGGGCGGCAACTTCCACACCCATCCAGCCATTATCGATTCCCTAACACAATCTTGTGGATTCACCATGAACTGCAATGACAGCACAGACTTGGATGTCCAAGTATTTATGAACCATGGATGGGGTTCGTTTCAGATGTTTGAGCCGATTGACTTTGAAAAGCGCTATACGACATACACACGCATGGAAGAAGGTGATGATAAGCTGTGGCATGGCGATGTTGTTATATTTGATGGCGAGCGAGTTGTCGCCTATTTTGGACAGATTGCGGTTTGTTTTTACGTCCCTTCATATTCAACCAGGGTATACTAACTTTGGCGGCCAGATTCAAGGTGTACCACGCCGAGTGTTGAAGGTCATTTTATCACTCGAAAGTGGAAAGTCGCGGAGGCAGCAACCAACGCAAGAGAAACCAAATTCTCTCGCGGCACTTGCTCATCTACCGAGTACTCCCCACATCCTGCCCTCCATGGCTGGAGAGTTTGGTGCATCCAGGACTAAAACGGCATTGTCAATAATTGCGGAGGAGAGCGGGCTTGCGGTCGCCGACTTGACTGATGGGACTATTTTCGCCGACGTTGGAATTGATTCGCTTCTGGGTCTCAGCATCTCAGCTCGTTTCAAAGAGGAGCTTGACATGGACATGGAGTTCAACGCATTCTTCTTCGAGTACCCCTCAGTCGGCGATCTCAAGGCGTTCCTGCGAGAGTCCGGGGACACCATCACCGGAGCCTCGATTTCAAGGTCCAGTGACGATGATTCCGCTTCCCCAATGACCAGTGGAACAGGAATCACGACGCCTCAGACGGACGAGAAGCTCCAAGACATCAAATTCGACTTTCAGCGTGTTCTCCAGATTATCGCAGAGGAAAGTGGAATCTCACCTAGCGATCTCACCGACGACACCAATTTTGCGGATTCTGGCGTGGACTCCCTATTGTCCCTGGTTATCGTGAGTCGGCTCCGAGATGAGGTCGAGCTTGACATTCAGCACGAGTCTCTGTTTCTTGAGTGTCCAACTGTAGCAGACTTGAAGCAGTGGCTGGGAGGAACAGACGAAGGCGACACCACACAGGCCCTGGTGGGAAGAGAGCTAGTTTCGGCTCTCGCCCTTGAGACAGCGAAAGACTCCACCGAGGGAGCTAAAACTTTGCAGCTTGATGCAAGCGAACTGGCCGACCTTGCGACTCGCAAGATAGCAGTTGACGATTACGTTCGCAACTACACGGCTGGATTCTCCAAGCCCGCTTCTTCAACTTCGTCTACCACGCCGAGTGATGACGAGAAAGTTGTCTTGGTTACAGGGGCGTCGGGAAGTCTGGGTGGCCACCTGGTCTACCATCTCGCGCAGCTTCTTGACGTGAAACAAATCGTCTGCCTCAACCGTGAGAACAAGGTGGAACCCTACACCCGGCAGCAGAAAGCCATGAGGGAGAAGGGTATTCGATTCCCCGATGCCCTCAAACCTAAGCTGCTAGTGTTGCAGACGGATAGCTCGAAGCCGATGTTTGGGCTTTCGAGGAGCGAATATGAAGGACTGGTGAGCTCAGTGACTCACCTGGTACACAACGCGTGGCCAATGAGTGCGAAGCGCCCCTTGGCTGGCTTTGAGTCTCAGTTCCAGGTCATGCGCAATCTGATCGATTTTGCTTGCGATGCCGCGTCTCGGCGTCCAGAGTGCTGCAAGTTCAGTTTCCAGATGGTGTCTTCGGTTGGTGTCGTCGGCCACCACGGCCTTGCCAATGCCGAGGAGAGGACCATGGTACCTGAGGAGAGGGTCGACATCGACTCAGTGCTACCGAATGGCTACAGCGACGCGAAGTGGGGATGTGAGAGGATGCTTGATGCGACTCTACACAAGTATCCTGAGCGCTTCCGCGCCATGACTGTCCGCCTAGGACAGATCGCTGGTTCTAAGACCAGCGGGTACTGGAACCCAATGGAACATTTCGGGTTTCTGATCAAATCGTCGCAGACGCTGAAGGCGTTGCCAGACGTCGACGGGACGGTGTATTGGACTCCGGTTAACGACATAGCCGCGACCTTGTCAGACCTGGTTCTTTCCGATCGCACCCCATACGCCATTTACCACATCGAAAACCCAGTCGGCCAATCGTGGCGTATGATGAACAAGATCTTAGCAGAAGCCCTCAACATCTCAGATCTCATCCCCTTCGAGGAGTGGGTCGAGCGCGTGCGAACAGCACCGAAACGAGATAACCCAGCTGCTACGCTGTTGGGATTCCTGGACAAAAACTACCTTCGGATGTCTTGTGGTGGGCTCGTTCTGGACGTGACAAAGACTCTTGAGCATTCAGAGACCCTTTCAGCTGTAGGGCCAGTAAGTGAGGAGGTAGTTAAGAAGTATATTCATATTTGGAAAGAAATTGGGTTTTTGAACTAGGAGCACAATTTAAGACAGATTGGTTTTAGTATAAAACTATTCAAAATAGTAACCTTCACTTAAGTATTTGAGTATATAAATATGTTTCTTAATAGTCTTGGGGACCCGTTATGCGACCTTATGCTGATCTTGACCTTGACTATTGCGGCATCGAGTGCAACTCCTGAGTTTCAACTCAAAACCAAGGTCCTTAGCGTGGCAGCCAAGCAGAGGGATCCGGATCGTTTTGTGGCAAACATGGTCATGAGAATGCTCTGGTTTCTGCGGCTAAAAGAATCTCCATGGGAAAACGAGGACGAGTCGAGCCCGTGTCTAAAGTGAGGCCCAGTTATCGCCATGCGACACACGAACAGTCTTCTACTGGCACTTCTCAGCTCCGTCAGCCATCGTGAGTGCCTAATCCTCGAACAGTGTTTACATTAGCCACCAACCCCCCCACTCATTTGCAGAAGCTGCAGCTGCCGTCGATTGCGGCGGCGACATCAACATTAACAATGCGGCCGACGCCAGTGAAGTTCGCAATACTTGCTCGACATGGTTTACAATCTTACCCACTTGCACATCACTGATCTGGCACATGCTGTGTCTTTTGCCATGCGAGATCCGGCTCTTGAGCGACTGGATCTCGATGGTCTTCAAGGCGTCACATCTCCTGAAGGCCGCGCCGCAATTTTGGGCGTCGGGTCCGTCGAATCCATTGACGGCTTCTTTAAGAACCCTAGACAACCGAAAAATGAGGATTTTGAGATGGAAATCTCAGTGAGAGTTGTTCCCAATCTCCGGAATCTTACTATCGGCTGGACCTCTGTCAGAGCACTGCAAATTTACGGCGACGATTTGGCCGTTACGTTCGGAGGTCCCTTGACTAAGTCGATGGACATCGGGATTATGATCATCCACGGTTTCAAGAAGGCGGTTGGCCTCCGTCACAACTCAGAACTGCAGAATCTTACTGTTGGAGTGGCGAACGTTGACGACAGGGCCCAAGTGGAAAGGTTTACTCTCCCCTTTGACGACGTCACTGCGGTTGGACTTGAAGATGTCAATCTGACAAATGTAAAGCTGCCTGCTGAGGCCTAGCATTGGGGAAATATGAGCACGAGTCTCGAGATACCATCTGGTGACTTGAAAGAGTTCGACGATGACGGTTCATAATCCTGGTACTGGTCACAGGAGACATGCTATATTGCACTAACTGCACGCTTGGAAAACAACTTCTTGTGAATTTTGAGTGGCTCATAACAACCTAGGCGCTATTAACTCACGCTTTTTGAGCGATTCTTTCTTTGAACGGAGAAGTACAAGTCCCGGCCGCTTAACAATTAACGATCAGTCTGGACGCTTCGACTGTAATCCGTTGAAGGAAAGATTTGGTTCTGATATTCCCAGAGGCTTTGAGTGCAAGTCTCTTGATAATTAACCGGCTGGTTCAGCTGATGATGACTCAGTAGGTTCGACTATAGGATTGTGGTCACTTCAACCACAGCTGGCAGTTATAATATAGATAACATAGCGAAGTGCCCAACTGGCCTCTTCTTCTTATATAATTTAATTAATTAACATAAACGAGTTTTAAAGCAAGGAAAGAAGAGGCCAAATATTACTACTAAGGGGAACACTGGCCCTATCGACGCAAATATGGGTTGACGTCAGGAGGGTTGGAATCAATGCATGAGCGGACGATAGTCCAGATTCTCCCACGTCCGCCACATCGTTGAAACTCGGCTGTATTTCTGCATTTATCTCCTCGGTCATGCAACCTTTGACGCTTGATATATTGTCAAAATCATCGAAGTCTGTATGCCTCGGCTGGCCCGCGTTACCGAACCGAGCTTCAAAGTGTTTAACCGGCAACAAATCTTAACCTCGGCTGAAATCAGCAACCGCAACCGCTCAGTGACTCTGATCCGGAAAGACAAAACACTACTGTGTATTTATGCTGAAGCTGATGCTGTTAAATCACCCTTACATTTACTCTATCCTCTATTAACTCCCGGTTTGCGTGCCGGCTGTGTTTGTCGGTGGACTGTTACTAAAGTACGAGCTCGCAATGCCAATCACAACCGCCTTGACGGAAGCGTTAGGGATTGAAGGTTCGCCACAACCAGTTGAAATTAGTATGTAGGTCGTTTTGGCTAACGATAGTGAGCAGTTCCGGTTATCCAGGCTGGGATGCAATGGGTGGGATACGCAGAACTCTCCTCTGCTGTTTCGAATGCAGGCGGATTGGGAATCGTAAGTTAGTCTCGAGAAAAAACGCGGCACAAGCTAAATTACGATCCCGCAACAGCTAAGCGCATTGACACAACCGACACCGGGTAGGTCCTTAGCTGATCTAACCAAATGTCAGTGAACTTGAATTTACTGATAATGTTAATTTGGCAAGAGGACCTCCGAAAGGAGATTCGACAGTGTCGCGCCTTAACAGATAAGCCGGTATGCAAAAGAATGAAGACCCATATACACTTAGCAAGTGTCTGACTTGGCTTGACCCTAGTTTGGCGTCAATATCACACTGCTTCCCTCCATCAACCCCCCGGATTATGAAGCCTATGCGAGGGTTACAATTGAAGAGAATGTCAAGATAGGTGCGAATGAAGATGACTTATTACTGAAAGCTTTCTCTACTAACTCTCGCTCTCATTTATTAGTCGAAACTGCTGGCTCTAACCCTATTAAGGTCATCAACTTACTGAAGTCGGCAGGCACGAAGATTATTCACAAGTGCACGACCATTCGACACGCCCTATCGGCCCAGAAGCTTAATGTAGACTTCATTTCCATCGACGGCTTTGAGGCGGCAGGTCACATCGGCGACGGCGATATTTCAAGCCAGATCCTTTTGCGGCGCGCGGCCCAGTCTCTATCAGTCCCCTTTATCGCTGCGGGTGGATTTGCTGATGGCCAGGGCCTTGCTTCTGCTTTAGCATTGGGCGCGTGCGGCATTAACATGGGCACACGGTTTATGTGCACTGTGGAGAGCCCCATCCATCCCAATGTCAAGCAAGCTATTACTGAAGCTAGCGAGGGGGATACGGAATTACTTCTGAGGAAATGGAAAAACACCAATCGGCTCTTTAAGAATCAAGTGGCCAAGGAGGTGAAAAGAATCGAGACCGAACAGCCAGGGTCTCAATTCAAGGACGTGCAGCACCTCGTTTCTGGACAGCGCGGAAAACAAGTCTTTCTGACTGGTGATATCAACGCAGGGGTAAGCTCAATAACCATCGCAATCATTTCCAACTGCTGATTTCGTAATTCTGCGCATTCTAGGTCTGGACAGTTGGCCCTGTTCTTGGCGTAATCCAGGACGTTCCGACTTGTGCATCGCTTCTTTCGCGCATTGAACGCGAAGCGCTTGATACTATAACAAGGATGAATGGGCTTGTTCGACCAAGAGGCAAACTATGAATTCTGTATCATAATGTTACACTATACGTTGCTTGAGAAATCGGAGACAGGGGGACAGGGGCGCTGAGACACTACAAACACCACTCGCTCAAAAACATTAGCACGAAATATTTACAAACATGTTGCTTTCCTTCTCTTCCACCCCGAAATTAAAGAAATCAAGGAGTATGTCAGCATTTCCGTAGTCTAGATCAGCCGAGCATTCGAGCTCATCGGATATATGCAAAGTTGACGCAGGTTCGCTTGGCGTGTCCTTGGGCCCTGGTAGATCCATGGATCCGATTCCAAACAGCCCAAATTGGTCACTGCATTCGATAGTATCGGCATTTTGATTATAACGACCCTCATCGCACGTGTGCTCGATGAGGAGACCAGAGAGAGGAAAACGTGCAGACTTCGGTAACTTAGGAAAGCGGCTGTCTTCTGAGTAGCGTCCCATTGATAGGGAAAGATCAATTGTCTGAACAAGTCCAAAGTAGAGGGTTGGTCGCTGGAGAAGCATATGCCCCCAATCGCTCGCGGATGTGATGGGCACTAAAACCCTTGAGGAGAGGCTTTGGATGGGGTCTGAATGTTTCGAGATTGACCCATTCCCAAGATTGGTGTCAGTCGGCTCCTGTGCTGGGTCGTCCAAAGTGGCGTATTCAACAGTCCTTCTTATGAAGTCCCACACATCGTCAACGCCGTCGTATTGTGTTTGAAGCCCTTTCATTGCTTCTATATATACGTTGAGCCGGCCTTGCCTCTGCGCTGTTTGCGATGGCTTGGTGGAAAGTTTGACGTCAACAATATGTAAAACAAGCGGGAGAGCTGCGTACGCTACACTAATTGGGTCTTAGTCTAGGTTTATAGTTGTAACCTTTGTTAGGTTCAAATCACACTTACATGCTGATAGGGAGATATTTCCCAAGCCTCAGTTGAATGAGTTCTTTCAGGTTGTCGGTGACCCCAGTCGTACCATCTTCCAACTGGACCCTGCTTTGGTGCAACGCATCGTCTTTACAATCAAGCCCGATTAATCCCGTGCTAAGGATGAGTGCTTCGTATTGATACAAAGCTAGCCGAGCGGAACTATCGGTGGAAAATTAGCATATACATGAGAATGGGTTTTCAGAGTGCCTTTTACAACTCACTGATAGTATATGTACATCAGATTTGTATACAAAACAAGCGATTCGTTGGTGCTCATAATGCCAGCTGGCGTTGGGAACCGAATAGTTGCCCTTTCAAACCAGGAATTCAACCCGACTTTGCACGACTGGATACAATCCACAGTTTGCTGGAGCTTAGGTATGCTCAAAAGGCGGACATCGGTAGGCTGACCCGTCGCATACACGGTCATGATGACATCGGTGAGTGACACTGCAAGGTCACAGAGTGTGATAAAAAGCCGAACCAGAGACCTTTTTGTTTCCGCTTTGTACACTCGTGAGGAGACTATTTCATCAGTAAAGTCGTCCTCTGTTAGTGCTGTATTCTCTGGGTCAAAGCCAGCCAGGGAAATATGTAACTGTCTTCGCACCCCCAATGGTAATATTCGGTCTCGGACGATACAGCACCACCAAAGTCGTTTCAAAGCGTTCTTAACTTCTGGCCCCTGGTCCGGGTTGACGTGAAATCGATGTGCTCCTGCAGCTTGAGCCAGTTGGATAGCCGTTGTTAGCCAGATTGAGTTCGTTCTCTTCTGGTCTCTCATTGTAGCATTATATGACAGCAACAATGCCCCCTGAGCATTTGCGACAGGTTGTCTTTCTCCGCAAAAGTCGAATAAAAGCTATAATGAAACGTTAGTTTACCACCGTTTCTGATGAGGTCTGTAGCTCGGATGTTTTCTGTCCTTACGTACCTTGGCACGCCGGTAGTATGCAGCCCTGGCATTTCGCACTGACGTAAAGCCGAGGCCCCGTAAAGTCACTAGTGATAAGAACTGCTGAATTTTAGCTGCTATTGAGCGCAATTTTTCTCGACTGTTAACTTACACTGCATGAGGCAAAGAGCATAGCTTGAAAGACGAACAGAGACAAGGTTGAGCGGCAGTCCTGTGAAGAACGGCTATTCTGGGAATACATATCCCAGAAGAAGGATTCGTTGAGTAGAGGTAAGCTTGGATGAACATGAAGAAAATATTCTCGGACGAATTCATCGGTGGCTTGTCGGCCAGGCACCTTAAAGCAGCCCTGCGCCTCTAGGAACTGGACGTCATGTTGAGATAGTAGTGAGAGATCTACCTCCAAGAAAGGGAAGTATGAGTAAATCATGTGTGCTTGGTCCAAGGATCCTTTCGCTGATGTAGGGGATACCGCAGGGCTGGGTTCATCATTTCGAGTGTCGCTGATAGGCGGGTTGGTTTGACTTTGGTCTGTTGATCTCTCTGATGTTATAGTTGGTTGATCGACTGGACTGCAGAATGACCCCTCCCAAATAAAGCGTTCCTCGTGCTGCTGCTCCTGGAATGAGTCGGCTGCTAGACCGCTGAATTCTTCCTGGTTGGTGATGGCGTTTTTCTTCGAAGAGCGACTTATTTGAAACTGTTATCAGTGTGTCTCTATCGGGATGGGAAAGGGTTTGTAGCTTACTACTTGGTTGGCCTGGCTTTCACTACGCACTGAATTTTGTCAAGAAGGCAGTTCGTGCATTGTTCCTTGCGGTGGACGACATCGCAGCGGACCTTTCTGGCCCGACAAGCCAGACAAGCCTTGGATGCCCGTCTCCGCGAAGTACGGGAGGGTGGGATTTCGTAGGGACCATCTTGGTCTTGCATTTCTGAACGGTGTGGAAGGCCAATGTCTGATCCACAAGCTATGGATGTCGTGGTCAATCTTGATGTTGCGAATGGTGGAATCACACAGGAGAATTAAGTACGGGATGGGACCCGTGGTTAACAGCAGAAGAGTGAGTCCCTGGAATCCGGGGACGCGGGGTAAAAGCGGGGGGCACGGACAATTTGGTACTGTGTGTCCATGTTCAAGGAAAACAAATGGCGTTGTGATTACGGATACAGGAGACCATGATCATGCGAGAAAAGCGGAGATGTGGTCCAAATCCCATTGGCTAGAAGAAGCTCAAGAATCTTGGTGGCGAACACACGCGGACTCATGACCGAGCAGCTACTACCCAGGGGAATTGACTCTGTCCTGGTGACGTTTTGAAGCAGGCTTGCTCTAGATTCTATTATATATATGGAGATCTGATAATAAATGCGATGCCTGTCTAGTGTCTAACGGAGCCTATTTAAGTAATCCTTCAACAGACTTTATTAACCTCCATCTACATCGAACGCACTTTGACGGCAAAATGCCAAAGTAAAACAGTCGTCACGCTCACTTCAAGTGCGAGAATACACGAATAATTAAGAGAGTTATCATTGGCCTTGGTTTTGGTCCGGCGGTACAATAAAAACCCCGGCTGAAATATTCTACCGAGGCCAAAATGAACCGCAGCAAGTGCCAACAAGCCAATCGGCACAATTAGGTACTCCATCACACACTGCATAGGTCTAAAGGTGTGATGGTCGATCCTTGTGCGGGTCTCCGAGCATCCGGCGCAAAATTTTGCCCGACGGTGATTTGGGGATAGCATTCCTGAAGACAATTCCGCCGGTGAGCCTCTTGTATGCCGAGAGTCGATTGTCCATGAAGGTGAGGATTGACTGGGCGGTAACGTTTTCGTCCTTTCGCACAATATGGGCTTGCGGGTGCTCTTGTCCATTCCTAATTCCAGCTTTGAGTAAGCACAAGCCAGGCATAAAACGCCAGGGGCGGGGAGTTTCTCTCGTACCGGTTGACCCTAATGACGGCACAGTCTTTGACGCCTTGATGCTGAAGAAGATGTCCCTCGAGCTCGGACGGCGCTACCTGGAATCCTTTGACCTTTATCAGTTCCTAAAACATGATTGTAAGCAGACGACCGTTGTTAGATACTAAACATCTCACGCTACCAACCTTCTTACGGTCGACGATGCTTAGTAGTCCATTTTCCTGGATTGTGACAATGTCTCCAGTTTTCAGCCAACCATCCTCGGTCCATGCGTCCTTGGTTGCGGCGGCATTTTCATAGTAGCCTTTGAAGATATTGGGTCCCTGCACGAGAGCTTCTCCTTCCTCGTCATAGCCCACCTCAAGACCGTCATCGTTGAGAATCTTGATTCGCACGTTCGGGACAATATACCCAACACTCTTGTGTGACGGATCAAACTCATCGGGTGCGAACAGGGTGACGGCCATTGTGGCTTCACTCATCCCCCATCCCTGTCTGCTGCGAGCCTTGCCCGCGCTGAAAATTGTTTCAAGCTGAACGGAGAGCTCAGTTTGGAGGGGCGCCGCGCCGCAAAGCAACGTTTTGACACTGGAAACGTCGTATTGGGACAGGAGATTGCTCTTGACCAGCATCACAACTACTGGAGGGACCAGTAGCAGGTGCGTGACTCGAAACCATTGAATGGTACTAAGCAACAATTTCAGGTCGAACTTCCCCATAATGACTGTGGTACAGCATCGCCGGACATTGACCACGCAAAATGTGAGAAGGCCAACTATCTTTACTGTGAGTAATGTCGCAATTCGTGGAGACGCTTCAAAACTCACTGGCGTGGTAAAATGGCACGTATGCGCAATGAACGTCCTGGGTGGTTGAAGTTGCACCTGACCTTCTCGTTCTGGCCATGTGATCGAGATGCAACGTCTGCTCCGAGTTGGAAACGAGGTTGCGATGGGTAATCATGCACGCCTTAGGATTTCCGGTCGTCCCGCTGCTGAAGTTGAGAACGGCAGTTCTGTAGAAGTTTAGCTTTGCTCATTACGTTTTAAGGCAGCGTATGTACTTTTGTGAAAGGCTCTCGGCATCATTTAGTATGTCCCAATGATGCATCCCATGAGTGAGCAAATCCTCCAAGTTTTGAATGTCCTCTTCCACAGATTGGCCCCCACTGTCGATAAGGACTATAGACTTGATCGGTATTCCGGCAGACATTGCGGCGCGGATGGCTGTTGGAAGTCGTTGACGATCGGTGAACATGCATTTTGCCCCGGAGACATTGAGTTGCTCAGTTAGTTCTGTACGATGTTATTATTCCACGCTACAGCTCTTCAATAGACAGCCAAGGTTATCGAGCGACGTTCAAGTTCTTACCAGAAGCAGTATATCCTGGGCTGGCCCCAGTGAAGATACCACCAGCGCATATCGCACCTAGCACAATCACCGGGTACCAGACCTGTTGGTGTCAGATTGGCACAGTGAGTTGCTCTCTTGTAGAGAACTTACAGAGTTCTCGGCGAACATTAAAATAACGTCGTCGTTCTCCATGTTTACGGCTTTCCGCAGGCCGCCCGCGAGCTTTTTCACAAGAGTCTCTAGTTCTGGTTTGCAAATCGTCTGCTTCGGACTTTCTGCGTTCACGTAAATAGAAGCATCTGGAGCTGATGCTGACGTGCCTGTTTCTTAGATTAGTAATCTCATAGGAAAACAGTTGGCATAAGATAATTGACCCATACCAAAGACATAGGTCAGAAGATCTACCGCAGGTATGTCGATTTGGTACCGAGAAGAGAAAATCATTGTGCTGTAACACTAAATCCTTGCCGACTATTGTAAATGACAAACACTCAATCTGACAATACCTACCATGAGTGTGCATGAAAGTTGCCAGTCTTAAACATTCTGACGACAGGCCTTGGGGAGAAGCTATGCCAGGTGCTAATCTTCGGCCCGAGATACGAGACGATACAATTGAACCGCAACCGAGAATCTTAGTGCCGGTAATCCCGCGGCTGAATTTCGTGAATGGAGGCGAAATTGGGCCATGGCAAAGGAAATTAGAAAATCTACGTATGCAAGCACTCCATTTATTACTTGAAAAGAACAAACTTTTTGCCTTTTTTCCGGTACACAAGATTTATTCACCACACTAGCGCAGCCTTCTATTTTCTGACAACGCAACCTCCTTTGACATACCAGTCTGCTGCCACTAAAACATGGCCCAAAAGTTCACACGCGACGAAGTCCTTCGAAATAACAGCGAAGAGTCCTTGTGGTGCATAATTGACTCTTGGGTTTATGATTTGACCGATTTTCAGGATGCCCATCCCGGTGGCCGATTTGTTCTTGTGCAAGTGGGCGGGAAAGATGCGACAGACGACTTTTACAATCTTCATCGACAAGCTATCTTAGACAGATACAGCCACCTGCGCATAGGGTCCATTGCAGATGAGAAGCCCCGTGTTCTCCGCCAGCAACCGGGGGATTTGAGCCCCGTCCCGTATGCTGAGCCGGCGTGGCTAGCCCCACAATTCCGAAGTCCCTACTATAATAAATCTCATCGACGACTCCAGAAAGCTATGCGTCACTTCACAGATACCTACGTCCGGCCGGAGGCACAAGAGAAAGAAGTATCAGGGCAGAAAATAAGTCAGGAACTTATACAACGGATGGCGTAAGTTCTTTTACTGTTTCCCACACACGTACTGGATCAATACTTAAGCTGTCTAGCTCTGCCAACATTCTAGCGATGCGTGTTGGGCCAGGGGACCACCTCAACAACCGAAACATCCTGAACGGGGTGCTTGACGGAAAAGACTTCGATCCATTCCACGATCTCATTGTCAACCAAGAACTGGTTCGTGCGGCTGCACGAGGCTTTTGGGACGGCAACATGGTTGGAATGATCATTTCGTTGACAGCAGTGATGCACCACTCCAATGATACCTCCTTTAGGGAGAAGATCGTTGAAGGTTGTCTCAGTGGTCAAAAGACGATTTGTCTAGCAGTATCGGAACCATTCGCGGGAAGCGATGTCGCAAACCTCAGGACTGTGGCCGAAAAGACCGCCGATGGCAAACACTATATCGTGAATGGAACTAAGAAATGGATCACCAACGGAACCTGGTGTGACTACTTCGTCACAGCAGTCAAGACGAGTACTGGCCTCTCCGTGTTGCTGATCGAGCGAGGCGAAGGTGTGGAGACGAAACCTATCAAAACGGCCTATTCGGCAGCTGCCGGGACGGCACTCGTGACATTCGACGATGTCAAGGTTCCTGTTCAGAACCTTCTAGGTGAAGACGGAAAAGGAATTTATGTGGTATTGAGCAATTTCAATCACGAACGATGGATGGTCTCGACTGCCAGCATCCGGATGTCAAGACTCGTTGTGGAGGAATGTCTCAAATGGAGTCACCAGAGAATCATTTTCAGGAAAAGGTTGATAGATCAGCCTGTTATCAGAGAAAAGTCAGTGACCAAAATTTCCTTGCGCACGACACAAACTGATTAATCTGATGGTGTATAGGCTTGCAAAAATGATCGCGCTTGTGGAAGCCACGCAAGCTTGGCTAGAACACATCACTTACCAGATGTCTCAGAAGTCCTACCAGGACCAGTCTACCAACCTTGCTGGTCCAATTGGCCTCTTGAAGATGTATTCTTCCAGTTGTGCGCGAGAGATCTCCGAATTAGCGGTCCAGATCTTCGGAGGCAGGGCTCTAACTCAGGGTGGGATGGGCACTATCATCGAAATGGCCCATCGTACTTCTGGGTTTGATGCTATCCTGGGTGGATCGGAAGACATAATCGGTAAGCTCAGTGTTTCAATCCAGGATTGACGGAATACTTACTAGATGCACAGGCGACATGGCGGTCCGCCAGGCGTCGAAGGCGTTTCCAAAATCAATGTTGTGAAACTGACGAGCCACCGAGAACCAGGTAAAATAGGTTATAACGGTGACACAGTAAGGGAGCCATATGTAGTGTTGCAATATAAGTTGTGCTGTTTAACACTTAGTTCATAAGTTTGCCTTAGATTTCCATCTAGAAGGCAGAAACATATACATATATCGATACACCTGCTGTAAAATTCTATACCACATCTAGGAAGTCTGAGCACCACTTTCCCTTGTGATACACATATACACACGAGTTGTACTGATTCCATTTTCAAGTCACTATTGGCCCCACTGTGTCAACGTATACGTCGGGGGTTTCACATTGGAGGCCAATGGAGAAGAAGAAATTGCCAATCGCGTACTGTTGCGTCGGCCAGTTGCAGGTTACGTGAATGTTAAGCCACTGACCCTAGTTCACTGTGGTCAACACATTGTTCTGGCTGCCCACGCTAGTTGTATTGGAATACGTGTACCAGATGTTGACTCTTTGACACGCGATCTGCCCCTTGCTAATTAGTTCCTGGGATATACCCAAGCCGACGCTATGTAGGGAACACCTGGCGTAATCGGGGTTTGATTGATCTTCTCACGGAAATTGATCCTTAGCGAACTAGAAAAGGCCACCTTGATTGAGCGCGGGCCTTCGTATAAGCGCGTGTCGCTACGGTCATACCGGCACTACTAAGAGAGTGGAAAAACGATGGCTCGGTGGTGGATAGCCCGGAATCAAAGTCTCCGTTAAGCAGGAGATTAGGGATAGGTACGGACGAGGTAGTAGTAGTAGACGTCATCGTCGTAGGCTGAGCGAGTAGAAGAGCAGCAGTCTCCGTGGAGGATGAGCGTGCCTCAGTTGCGGATGACTCAATGGTAGTGGCGGGTGTCTCGAAAAGAGTGTTGGTGGTAGAGCTAGTCAGCAACAAGGAGGTGTCGATTTTGTATGGACCAGCATTGGAGCCTGCGATAACGCAGCTTAGAGCCGCAAGGGCAGTAAAGAGCGTACGGGAAACCATATTCAAAAATTGAACCATCTTGAAGCTACTCCCGAGCCAACATCAGAGCTGCAGAGACCAAAGGCCAAGTCATGGATAGAGCGCAACATTATGGAGAAGGGAAAAGGCCACAGGGCCAATCAATGTACGAAACATCATGCATGGACAGTTAGCCGACGAAAGGCACAGAAAGGGAAAGGTGTAGTAGCTTGGAAGCATCGGAGTCTTACGGTTTAGAAGACACAATCAGTCGTCGTTCTGAGCATAGCTCAATCGGTTACGCGGTTTTTGTTTCATTTCCCCCATCACGAACTTACTCTGGCTAAAAGAGGTACGTCCAGTTAACACGTGCAACTACTTGCTGCAGGTTCTCCACTGGTTTCATACCTTGTTGCAAACTCAGCTTCAGGGTAGCACTACAAGTAATGACGAGTAACACGGATTGCGTTGGGAAATAATTGCACTGTTCTTGTCCAAATTTTGCTCAGCTACCGCATGTCCCAAACTACCATATAAGCACTGGCTTCACTACCCTGCCACTTCTCATATCCGCAATCGCTACCTCGAAATCTTCCGCCTGCGAGATGCAACAATTAGTAAATGTTGTAATGGGAAAGCAAAGGAGCCACGTAACCGTACCGAATAAAACTTTACCAACTTGTCAATGGGAAGCTTTCCATCTCGGTACCACTGAATCATCTGAGGGATATACTTGATTTGGTCAGCTCTCTATCTAGAAGGCTCTAACGTGGTGACTTCTTTCTCACCTCAGAAGGTGTCACGTCGCCTTCAATGCTACCGCGGAGCATCTTTCCAGTCTAAATCTGTCAGTCCTCTGATGAATGAGAATCATTCTGTGATACAATACCTGCAGGAATGGAACGAGATGGACATTGAGCAGAGTGTCTGGAGGCGGAACGCCGACGAGAATCATTTGGCCCCTACTAGCAGTAAAGTCCATGCCAGCTCGAATCAGGTCTATGTTACCTGTCGCATCTATTGTCACCGTGGAACCGTTGCCGTTGGTGATAGCCCTGATCTCTTTTCCGATGTCCATATCTTTATCGCTTGTGTTGATGACATGGGTCGCTCCGAGCGTCTTGGCTAACTTAAGTCTCTCAGGGTTGCGATCAACACCGACGACGGCCTTGCAGTTCTTCAACTTTGCAGCCTAAAAGAGTGAGCTAGTGGCACTCCTTTAGATCCTACCGCTGAAAATATGCTTACTTACCATAATAGACACGAGCCCTACCCCGCCTAAGCCAATGATGACGAGGGTATCTTTCTCGCTGACCGAGGCCAGCTTGTCCACTGTTCCCGCGCCAGTTTGAAAACCACAACCTAACGGCGCAAAGAGCTTGAGTTCTTCCTCGTCTTTGACGATATCTGACACGTTCACAACTGAGGATTCCTTAGCAATTGTAAGTTCCGCAAATGAAGATTGTCCGAAAAAGTTCCCGCGAGCAGTCTTCCCAGCGACGGTGTAGACATCGGATTCTCCGCCGTAATTGATTTCCGCAAACTTATCACAAAAAGAAGGATGGTCATCCTTGCAGTTCTGACAAGATCCGCAACTTCGGAAAGATAGCAACACCGAGTCACCCGCGCAAGCTGTCTTCACATCCGGCCCTACTTTCAGTACGATACCGGAGCCTGTCAAGGTCGTTGAGAAACAATACCATCTACGCCTCGAGAAAAGATGGCTCACCTTCATGTCCCAATACCTTCGGATAGGGAATCAGCCCAGACGGCCATGTTCCAAAGATCAAGTCTGTGTGGCATATGCCAACAGCCACTACCCGAATCAACAGTTCATCGGCACCAACATTGCGTAGCGTTGTACGCTCCAATTTCAAATTTAGCTGATCGCACTGAGGCTCGTATGCTACGATAGCTCTAATGGTGCTTGCCGATGCGGGCATGATCGTATGCTGGAGGATTTTAATGATTGAGGATGAGGTGAAACTTGGAGGTGAAAATGAATATCACCACTGTTGAAGGAGCCTGGAGAATATTACTGATGACACAAAGAACTAGAAGCATTCACAGAGCCCAAGGAAATAAAATTTTGTACCGAGTGCTTAATGGATGATCAATTACCGAGGGTTCGGTTGACGACCGGGGCAAATATGGTTCCCCATGGGGTAAATGCAGTTTACCCTGTATCTATGTCATGCGACCCTACATATTCAGCCGAAAATGATTGAGCATTGCAGGGACCTCGGCAACGGGGATATTTCGCAGCGGGACATTTGCCTCGTTCGGATAGCATGCAATTTCATGGAAGGCGAGGCGATCGGGTCAATATGTAGCTTCACGCACCTCAATAAGAGGATCTCCCTCGGATCAGCACAATCTTGATGGCGCGCAAAACGTTCCGTTGTATAGTCCAGACACCCACACCAAGATCCGCATAGACAATCCATGATTAACACCATGGCTGCTATCAATCACGTCAACCGGTTGGACTTTACGACCTTTTCTAACATCATCAATGGGCAAGCTACCAAGACCGAATCTGTGCGTTATGGCGTCAACCCAGCAAACAATAAAGCCCTCTTCCCATCTCCTGTGTCGACTCGTGAGGATATCGAGGCTGCAATCAAGGCAGCACGCACTGCGTTTGGTCATTGGAAAAAGACTCCCATTGAATTGCGTAAAGAGAAGATAAAGGCATTCTCTGCTGAGTTGTTGGCACATAAAGCTGCATTCAGTCGATTACTGACGACCGAGCAAGGAAAGCCGGTACGCGAGATGAATTTATGGGCTATAGCCAGAGTGTGCTAATTCTGTTGTAGGTCCAATTTGCCGACCAGGAAGTCGATTTCGCAGCCTATTGGCTTTCCGGAACATGTCAGCTTGACCTTCCTGAAGACGTGGTGGAAGACACTCCTGAGCGTCATATCACGACTCGATATGTTCCTCTTGGAGTTGTCGTTGGTATAGTTCCTTGGAACTGTAAGTTGCTTTCAGAATACTATAGCTTCCAATTTACTTGATCTGATCGCATCTAGTTCCTCTCATGCTCCTGTGCGGAAAGCTCGCTCCAGCAGTGATGACAGGAAACTGTATCATTATTAAACCATCTCCATTCACACCGTATTGTGGTATCAAACTCGTCGAGCTGGCTCAGCGCTTCTTTCCAGCCGGCGTCATTCAAGTCCTTAGTGGGGATGACAATCTCGGCCCTTGGCTGACGTCGCATCCTGGTATTGACAAAATCAGCTTCACTGGCTCGACAGCAACGGGGAAAAGAGTTATGGATAGCGCGAGTAAGAACCTTACTAGAGTCACTCTTGAGCTGTATGTCTTGCACCACCTTTTTACCTCTGAAATTACTTCTAACTCAAGACGCAGTGGTGGGAATGATGCCGCGATTGTTTGTTCTGACGTGGATGTCGAGGTTGCTGCGCCAAAAATCGCACAGGCAACATTCCTAAACTCGGGGCAGATATGCATCGCGATCAAGCGAATATATATCCACAAAGATATCTACAATGACTTCAAATACTGCTTCCTGGAGCATCTGTCGTCGTTGAAGGTTAGTGATGGGTTTCAAGACGGAGCGTTTCTTGGGCCAGTTCAGAACAAACTCCAGTATGACCGAATCCAAGGGTTCCTCTTTGATATCAAAAAGAACCGACAAACCGTTCTTATGGGCGGAGCCATCCTGGAAAGTGCGGGTGGCGGTTTCTTTGTTCAGCCTACGGTTGTGGATAATCCATCCGACGACAGCAAAATTGTGGTCGAGGAGCCGTTTGGGCCAGTTGTGCCGTTGATGCAATGGTCAGATGTGGATGAGGTCATTGATCGAGTTAATGCTAGTGACATGGGTCTGGCAGCTTCAGTCTGGACTAAGGACAGTGGCCTTGCTTCACAAATTGCCGAGAATCTAGAGGTCGGCAGTATTTGGATGAATGAGCATTTGGGCATTCAGCCGACGGCCACATTTGGGGGTCATAAGAAGAGTGGTATTGGCCATGAATGGGGGTTGGATGGTCTGAGGGGATACTGTAACTCGAAGACTGTGTTTTTCAAGCAAGCCAAGTAGAACTTGTACTTGGTAACTAGGAGTCTGGGGACTGTACTATACTGGTCGACGAAATTATCAGATGTTATGATGCAATTTTCAAGATGTCTTTCTAAGTTATTTCCTGAACAAGACATCGTCGCGCGCTGTGAGCATAGGTCGTAAACCGAGACAGGCATTTTACGACCAGTACATCCTTGCGCAGTGATTGTGGCTGTAAGAGCTGCCATTGTGATGACAGTATGTTTCCAAGAGACACGAAGAGATGCACAAATCGATGGCTCAAATATTTCTACCGAGGACAAAATTTATGGCCATGGCAAAAATATTTCGCAATTCGGAACAGGACCAGCCGATTTCCCCGCCCCCCATCGGAACTAACAATGGAGCTTTCTGACCGAGGATGGGGATTGCTTTTAATAAATGATGGTAGTAGGCATTGATTACCCGCAACTCTGGTGAAACCAACTTCGGGTGAACCCAACGTACAAATTTCACTATGATATTCGACATCAATAGCCCTCAGACCCTTCTAGCCTCCTTTGTTTGGGGTAATATCTCGCACATCTTGGCATATCGCAGAGGTGAATGGGATTTGCTGGTCCCTAACATTATCTTTGCCTATGCTGTGTCCCTGTCTTGTCTCACTGGATGGATTCTCTATGCACAGGGCAACAACTTCGCCGACAGCGTTGTCGCAGCTTTCTCCTCCGTCATGCTAATCGGGCTCTCTCACTTTGCCGGAATCCTTATTAGTATGGTTGTATATCGTGTGTTCTTTCACCGGTTGAGAAAATTTCCTGGACCGTTCTGGGCTCGCATATCGAACCTATACCCGACATACCTTCGGGCTAAGAACCTACATCTTTATGAAGAGGTTGAAACACTTCACCGACAGTATGGCGATTTCCTCAGACTTGGTACGTCCAGTTAAATCCATCGATGACTCTTGTTAACCGGTATGTAGGCCCGAATGAGCTATCAATCATCGACCCAAATGCGGTCGAAGCAATTTATTCAGCAAGGTCCCGCTGCACGAAAGGCCCATTCTACAACGTGACTCATCCTCGCATTCCTTTGAACATGATTCGAGATCGAACTGAGCATCATGCCCGTCGCAAGATTTGGGATCGGGCTTTTAACACTCAAGGTAGGTAGGAAGAACCACAACAAGGTCTGATTTGCTTCTAACGCAAACCTTCAGCATTGAGAAGCTACGAACCTCGTGTAACAAAGTACACCAATGAATTACTTGCTCAGCTATCGAAATCGCAAGGTACCGTCATTAATGCAGCTGACTGGTTCAACTTCTACAGTTTTGATGTCATGGGCGATCTTGCCTTTGGCAAATCCTTCAACATGTTGCGGGATGGCGTCAAGCATTATTTCATGGAAGCTTTGCACGCGTCCATGACACTAAACGGCTATTTGTCCCATATTACGTGGATCTACCCATTGGTAAAACTCATCCCAGTGGTGAATTCAGAAAACTTGAAATTTTGGGCCTGGTGCGGAAAGCAGGTCCGGGAACGCTCAAAGGTCCAGTACAACTACCCTCAGCATCTGTCTCCTCAAAACACATGTCTAACCTTGTAGTTACATATAGGACAAGCCTGATAAGCCAGATGTTTTTTCTTGGATTTTGGATGAATATGAGCGGTCCCCAAAAACGAAGCAAGCGAAGCTTAATCTCGACGGGGAGGCGTACTTGATCGCAGTCGCGGGCAGGTGGGTTGATGCCTTTCCAAATTTTGCTACCGTCATCTCAAATCGGCTCCGAGGCTAAACACGTTCTAGTGACACTACGGCTGTAACCCTAACGAACCTATTTTTTGAGCTGGCGACGCATAAATCACAAATCGATAAGCTCAGGCTTGAGGTTGACGAGTACTTCGGCGAGAGAGATCGTGTTGACTCCACTTCGCTTTCCAAGCTTTCGCATTTGAACGCTATCATCGACGAAACACTTCGGCTGCACCCTCCTGTTCCCTCGGGGCTTCAGCGAGTGACTCCAGCCGAAGGTTTAATGATAGGGAAGACACGAGTCCCCGGAAATACGATTGTGCAGGTCCCACTGCACACGCTACAGAGAGGTTTGCAGTACCTCCAGAGTTGTCTACTTCTTGATTAACATATCCATAGACAAACGCTATTTCGTGAAGCCGTTGGAATTCATCCCGGAGCGCTGGACTACCATGCCAGAGTTGACCAAAAATGGCTCTATTTTCGCACCGTTCTCTATCGGTATTGTCCCCCTTTCCACATTGTACTTATCCATTTGCTGATAATGTTAAGGGCGCTACTCTTGCGTTGGGAAACAGCTCGGATTGATGGAGCTTAGACACGTCGTCTCACAGATTGTACATCGCTTTGATGTGCAGCTAGCTGAGGGACAAACAAAGGAAGGTTTCTTACATTCCAAAAGAGACACCTTTACTTTAGCTATACCAAGACTAGACCTGATTTTAACAGCTAGAGCTTAATACCGATGGTATTCAGCATTGAAACAATATTAGGAGGTTGCGAGAATTATAGTTCATAAACAGTGAGTGGTGTGTGCAAAGGCAGGGCCTCTAAATCGAATCTGAGCGAGTGCTCCACCATTACAGTATCGTGATCGATGTGCCTGAATAACTTGACCAGCGCTCGTCATCTCTGCAACTCATTCAAATCGCCGAGGCCTCCCGCGGACATTAAGTAAAAGTCTGACTGGCGCTTTGCACCAGACTGCCGGCCCTAATGCCGACAGCCTTCGCGAGTGTGTCGTTGCACAGACGCAAGAAGATAGGTCCCAGCTCCGGACGGTGGAGCGGGATCAAGCTGAACAAGAGCGACGCTGTGATCCGGAGAAGGGTCTTGGGGTGGATCCCAACAGAGTATTCCTCTTTGATGAAGGTGAAGAATTGGTCTTGTAGCTCGTCAAGCAAAGACCGGTCCACCTCGGAAAGCAGAGCAGGCGGCGAGGGAGCGTGGGCACCGTTTACGTTGTCTCCATCGATCGGCTTCGGCTGCAGGCCCGCGGCGGCTTCGAGAGCCTTGGCGGAACTGACAGATAAATTCTCCAGAGCCTCACGGCTTGTCTGATTGCGCTCCGCGTCGGCAAGAAGGAACATGATATGGTCGTAACCACATAGACTCTGCAGGACCTTGGCCAGGTCGTAGTGGATATCGCCCTCTGGCGTCAGCGTGTCTTCGAGCTGGCAGCGGATGTCGACGAAGCGGACGTTGCGACTGTCCTGGCTCAGGATGGCATTGCTGAAGACGGGATCGCCGTGGATGACGTGCGCATGCACGCCTTTGTTCTCGGCCTCGTATGTGTCCAGGAACTCGTGCAGGCGGCTGAACAGGGAGGCGGCCAGCGAGCCCAGGGCGTCGTATCTTTCACGGTGCTGGCGGTAGCGCTGCTGCAGCTTGGTCGCGTAGTTGGCGTAGATGTTGACGCGGTTGTCAGCGTTGGCCAGGGAATGGGACTCGAAGCGGGTAGCCAGCGCCGGCGGGATGTCGAGGGTGGGCGCCAGGCCGGAGCTGCCATTCTTCGACTCAGACCCGGATTCGGAGACGTGCCGGAACCCGGGCGTTCGAGTGTGGTGGATGGTGTAAAGGGCGCGCAGGAGTAAAACGAGACGACCGCGGGTCATGGAGCGTCCGACCAGCAAATGCGAGAAGGTCGTGCCCTTGATGTTCTCCATGGTGATGCTGTAAGTGCCCGTGGTCTCGAGGAAGTCGACATCGTAGACGGTCGGGAAGACGTGCTGCAACGCCGATGGCATGTGAGAGTAGAAGAAGAGCTCGCCAAGGATATTTCCCGACTTGGATGATTTAACAACCTTGTCGCCGACGGTCTGGATCGTGTTGAAGTCGCGAGCGGCCATCATTTCGGCGTTTCCATTAGCCGTCTTCTTGAGTGCAGATGGATCGGCGGCGTCATTTAATAGCCAACCCAGCTCTCGCATCGTATCCATGTTGGCGTTGATGGCTAGATCGTCAATGTATGCATCAGCGTACGGCTTGCCAAAGTGGATGTCATCATACGGGATCTTGTATCGGTCCAGCTGCGCAAAGGTGACCGGCCCAACATCAGCCATGACGGAGCCGACGTTACCACAATGGGTGCGCATGCGTCTCGCCGTCTGGATAATGATATAGTGTCCGGCTTGGTGCAGCTGCTGCACCAGCCGGATGTTACGGTCGATGGGCGGACACGTGCTGTAGTCGCCTGGGATCCGGGGCACGCCCACCAGGGTCATGTCTAGGTCGAAGCAGAAGCGCCGTTTCCGCATCATGAGGCGACTGGGATTTCTGGACGTGGCTATAACGTTAGACTCGACATGGCCTAACCCTTGCGTCTTGAGCTTCGCCAGCAGGTCCTCCAGTTGCTCGGGCGTGCCCACACAGCTGAAGCCCTCCATGTCGACATGGATGCCCATGAACGGAAGGCCGCCCTGCTGCACCATCAGAGTGATGACTTGCGATGTGTAGTACTCGCCCAAGCCCGGGTCGTGCCGCTGGTCCATGCTGGTGGCTGCCCAGTCGCGAAGCACTCGCGCGGATGGGAACACATACGCCCCCGTGTTGGCCTTGCTAGAGATGGCTCGCTTCTCTGCGATTTCCTGGATCAGTTCGAACGTCTTTCCGGCCGCCGCGCCAGCCCCTGACTCGGCCGTCTTCTCCTCCGTCTGGATGTAGGAGAAGATGGGCCTGTTGCTATGGTCCTCGAAGTAAAAGCACCCGCCGTAGCCAGTGGGCATATCGCGGACCTGCTGCAGCACGTCGGTCCAGTAAATGGTATCGCAGTCAAGCGAAACCGTCTTGCGGTCAAGGTGCTTGGGCTCCATGCTCTGTACAACGATGAACAGCGTCTCGCTCGCACCCTTGGTCTGGTGCCGCAGGCGCATCATGCGCAGGTCCATCTTGGGGAGGGACTTGGCCACCAGCTGACCGATGCGGAACTCGTCGTCGACATCTTCGTTAACGGCGATCCAGAGCGTGTCCTCTTTTCGTATGCTCAGGTTGTCGATCAGCCAGAGCAGCATCGGCCGGCCGATAATGTTGATGAGAGGCTTGGGGAAGCGGTAACCTTGCTTTGCAAAACGAGTACCCAGCCCGCCAATGGGGACAATGATGTTGAGCCCCTGGCCATTATCGCTGTCAGGCGTCATTACGGTGCCGTTGTGCTTCCCGGTGTTGTCTTTGTGGTGGTATGCAGGATAGTATCCAGTACTTCGCAGAGTAGTTGTCGTCAACGGGTGGTTCACTGCGAAGACTCACCACTTATGCTTACTCTGGAAGAATGGAAACCTCTCATGGCAGTCCCTGGTGCATTGGCGCAGATTTCCACACTGCGCCACGAGTGCCAGGTCAAATTAAACACCAAGGTATTAGGCATACCATATTCACACAATAAGCTGAGTCCGAGCTGTGGATACTAGAGTCCGAGCTGCGGATACCAAGAACCAACCTTTAAAGCTTGATGCCCCATAAATATGGATCAAGCAGTTTCATTATTGGCGAGAAGAGTTAAGAAAGACTTGGCATATGCTGACACTGCTCGGACTCAACTTATTTATAGTCGCTGTCAGCTTATATAGGTTCATAGCTCAGGGGTGGCCAAGAGGCTGCAGAGGTATCAGAAGATGCGGCTTACGAAATACGAAGAATACGAAATACGAAAATACCGAAGTACGAAGTACGAAGCATGAATAGTCGCTGTTATCCTAGATGCGGGTTCCCAATAGCTCAGGGGTGGCTAAGAGGCTGCCGGGGCTGCCGGGCTTCAGAGGCTTCACAAGATGCAGTTCACATGCGATGCGTCCTCGTTCCTTCGCCCTTTTACGTCCGTGTTTACGTCCGTAGAGTGCGGATCATTGAGAAGTGGGTGCCCGGATTAGGGCTGCCTATACATGGACAAATCCCGAGGCACTAACACAATCCTCCTTTGTTGCTACGCCTGCGAAGAAAAGAAAGCCCCTGGACACTGCTCCCCGAACTGGTACACTTATGACCAACGTGGCTTCCTTTTTCCACAGTTAAAATTGGAAATTAAAGAGATGATCTGTGATTACTTCGCGTCAGCATCGTCCCACACAAGGAGTCTACTGCGAGGCAAGGGAGACATCCCTTGCAAGCTCGCAAAATTCGACTATATCAAAAGCCAAAATCCAAACTTAGCCGAATGAAGTATCTTCCACAACCCCAAGCACCGACCACAATTTTCAGTGGGGAAGCTAATTCTGCTCGAGGCAATAGACACGTCCCGCGTAGTCGTAATCCTTCTGCATCTGTTTCGCACTTGTGCCACTGGCACGTGAGTCCTTCACCTTCCGAGGGGGAACAATCTCCTGTCTGACCTGTCCATTGAACAGTACGTGCATTTGGTTGACTGACTCTTTCGCGATCAGATACTCTTAGCACTCTTTTCAGCATTTTCTTTCTCTCCCCACAGCATCATGTCAACGATGAGAAGTTGTTTTTCCTCCATACTGCCGCGGATGGCGGTGTTGCTAAGCCCGGCCAACAGGGCAGCTTATCTAGCCGCCCTGTGCCTGGTAGCCATCCAGGTCGGCATCGGCATTGTTATGAAAACCTCGCAATCCGGGGGAAGATACAGCTTTTCGCCTTCGGCATCCGTCACAATATCCGAATTCTTCAAGTTCCTGCTATCTTTCGTCTTCTTTGCGATCGAGTGCAGGGAGCGCGCAAGCAAGGGCGTGCGTCCGAAGAACAGCTTAGTCGGATACTCACCAGTCTCCAACGGGGCTAATGATGAGTACGTCGATGACCGCCGCGGCGATGCTGAGGGGGTTGAGGCCGGGGGCGACGTGGAGATGAGGAGTACGAGGTCCAGTGCTGAGCACAACGGCAACACCAATGGTTCCGGCACCAGCACGACCACCAGTAGCGACGTCGGCCCCCCGATGAAGCTGAGCATTGGCCTGTATTGGCAGTACATCCGCAATGAAATAACTCCTCGAACACGATACGAGCTGTGCAACCTGGGGCTTCTCTACTTGTTGGTCAACAACACCATCTTCGCCTGCTACAATGCGGCAGACCCAGGCACCATTGCGCTGATCAAGAGCGGCGTTACCGTCATCACAGCACTCGTCATGATCCTCACCGTTGGCACTATGGTCTCGCGCATGCAGTGGGCGGCCATTGTGCTACAGCTTATCGGTCTCCTCATCACCCAGTACAGTCCTGGTGCCGGCGTCACCTATCCCTTCGGCACCTATCTTCTGCTCATGTTCCACGTCTTCCTCGGCGCCTCGGCCGGCGTCTACAACCAGGTTTTGCTGAAGCGCGAGCCGGGCAGTCTGAATGCCAACAACATGACCCTGTATGCAGCCGGCAGCTTGTTCAACCTGATTGCCCACGGGGTGGTGCGCCTGCTCAGTCCGGATGAACCAAGCTTTTTCCACGGTTTCAGAAAGCTTGGTGCGATTCTCGTCATCGTGAGCAACGTCTTCATCGGACTGGCAATCACAGCTGTATACAAATGTACGTGCCCCCTTCCCCCTCTGTTTAAACTCAACTCGACCCTTTTCCAGTCACCCGGGACAACTTTTATTGATATCAGACGTGTGTTAACTGACATATAATAGACGCCGATGCCGTCATCAAATGCTTTGCTACGGCGTTTGCCACGGGAATACTACTATACGTCTCACCCATCTTATTCGGCACCAAGCTAGGCAACATGGCCATTCCTGGCACCTTCATGGTCTTTGTTGCGTCGTGGTTGTACATTACTAGCCCGCCGCGGCCTGAGACCAACGCCAACGGCAAGAATGAGAAAACATGGGCTGCTACTTATATTTTCTCCCGCGCCGTGCGCAAATGGCCCCGAGGAGTACTAGCAGGTGCAACGGTGCAGACTATGATCATAGTTGTGCTGCTGTGGACACCCAATTTCGCATCAAGGGAGGACCTACCACCACCAGAACGACCAGACCACGACGTCGTCATTGAATCACCGTTCAAGAACACCCTGGCCTTCGTCCGTTGGAACCACGCAATCCCAGAGCGTGTCCCGACCATTATGAAATATGAACCCTTCTTCCACACCATGCACCTGTCGATGCGAGACTCGATACCCGGCCAACGAGAAAGCTTCCTCAACATCACGCACGACCAGCACATCAACACGGGCCATCCGCATGAGCCCGTGACGGAGACGATGAGGCTTATCCTGGATAACGAGCCCGACATCGAGGGCATGCTGTTCTTCCACTTTGATGCCTGGATTAGCCCGATGCAGTTCATCGGTATGGACTTGAACAGGATGTGGATCCCGTTTGAAGGAGGGCCGAACTTCGTGTGCTTCGATACCGTCCAGACTGACAAATGGGGAGGGGATCAGAAGCAAGACTTCTACGACGCCGTGGGCGTTGCCGGTAGTCTTAAGCCACCAGTGCTGGAAGACGACGGCGAGGTCTTCACTAACCCAACCCGCTATTCCATGGAAAAGCGTGCGGGCTGCCGTGGCTGGTCCGATATTTACTACGTTCCGCGGCGGTTCTTCCACGACTATATCTTCCTGGTCGACCACGTGTTCGTAGGCATGTGGCACGAGATGGCCGTCTCGACCATGCTGCACATGATCGACCGGACGCGCAGCACGTCTGAGTACACCTCCTTTATTGATCCGCTCCCCTGCTGGGGCTCCTGTTGCTCTGAGAATCCAGGGCCCGGAACAGTGATGTGGTACCGTTGCGGCCACAAACTTGACTTGAAAAACGAGAAGGTGGCCGGGCTTCACTTTGGCCGCATTGATACTGCAGCACAGATGTTGCCCAAGATCTCAACAGGCGCTAACAGTACGGATTTACCACTGAGGAGAAGTCTAAGGATGGAACCTAAGAGAAGTTCTAATAACAGGGCCATGGTAGAGTTAAGATAGACCTTTGGGATAAATTAGCATTCGTGTCTAGAAGCGTATACTATATTAGCGATTTCGCATGATTGCATTTTAGTATAAGTAATTTGTCACGGCCCAGGTTGGGACCAGGCGGTCACAACCGGCAGAACCATGACATACCCACTTTTTACTTTACCAATCACGGGAGGACCGACACTTACAGGAACGACGTCGCTCCTCGAGCGACGACGCTCTAGGACTGACGCGCTCCTCAGAACTGTCGCTCCACGTTATATATATATACATTCACTTAGCACAGTAGAACAGAGCCCTAAGCTCCTTAGCTATTAACATCACAACTTGGTTATATAATAACTTACCTTTGCA
>JABSTB010000023.1:1178-76012 GCA_013756995.1 Neonectria neomacrospora
CTTGTTTGTCCCACTCGCTTATTATGTACGTTATTATAATAGTTAATGTTATAATAATAAGTAAGATAAAGAAAAGATAGCTAAACACTGCAGATATGTTCAACCACTTTGTATTGCAACTTCAAACTTAATAGACATAATTAACCATCCGACCCCTCCAAGAAAGAAATTCCTGCCATCAGACTCATCTTACATGGCCAGATATAAGTAAATACATGGAATCTGTTCACAACGACCACTCTCAGATACACTTCCAAGTATCGGGATCCGTAGCATCACCCTCCCCAGAGTACACATTGCGGTAAGGATACCTGCAATGCCGTCGTTTGAACGCAACCTTCCCAATCCCATTAGAACCAGAAGCCGAGCCTGGAACGACGGCAGTCCCCAGAATAGTATCCGGCGCCTTCCCGTTCTCTACCCAGTCAACCATGGCCATTAGGACATTCTGCTCCGGCTTGAGCCCAGCATTAGCCTGTGACTTCTGGCCTATGAAACCAGCCCCTGATCCACCCGTGCAGTGTGCCAGTCCGCTGATCTTGAAGTATCGGTAGAACGAGTCTAGTTCAGATGACGGAAGCTCCATGGTTCTGCTGACATGGTTGTAGTACCACGGGGAGTTCTCGCTCGTGATAACTCCATCTTCTTGGCCGTGATAATGCAGGAGCTTGCCGCCCTTGTCACGGAATGCTGACAAGTCGCCATCGAACGTCTCAATGTCGCCTGGGTTCAACTTCGATGCAAGTTTGTAGTCCTCTACACCAACCGTAGCTGGGACCCAGCTAGCATCATTGTGAACCGCATATTTGTACCAATCCGAGGCGAATGGCGTTCCAGCGTATGACATGACTGCGGCTCCAGTGAGCTCTGAACCGGGTTGCATTCTGGGGTAAATAAACGTGCCGTTCTCTCCATACAGAGGCTCAAAGACCTTGCGTACAGTACCGGCTTGCTTCCCAGTCAAACACGTGCTCGTGTTCTGGCCCGGCGCGCAGATCAGGCTCTCGGGGCGGTAGTTGCACAGGGTGACATCTTCAATGATACCGTCTTTGTACCCATCAATTTCGTCGCATTGGCGCAAGATGTCATCGTGAACAATGGTTGTCCACAAATTGACTGGGACGAAAGTGTCCGAGTCAGGCGTTCCCGTCAGTCCGTAGAAGTGCGCGCTCCAGCCGTTCAGACGATTGAAAGCGAGGGCTGGTGCGCCCACAACGACTCCGTCGAAGTCTCCAGGGAACGATTGCACAGACTTCATCCCCTGACGGCCGCCAGTAGAGCAGCCGAGATAATAGCTCTTGGTGAAGTTGCGAGCATAAAAGGCCTTAGTGATCTGCTTGCCCACCACAACTCCGGTGTGGACGCTGCGCCAAGCGAAATCCTTGACAACTTCTGGCGCGTTCAAAAAGGAGACTCCGGATGTGCCGTTGTGGCCGTTATTGGCGCCCACAGTCGCGAAGCCAAGGGAGGAAGTGTATTCGAGGTCTTCGTACTGAATGCAGCCGCTCCAGCCTCCATTGCCAGTACTGAGGAAGCGCTTATTCCATTTAGCGGGCAGCCATGCCTCGAGGCTAATCTCCGATTCTTCGGATGTTTCTACCCGTAACGCAACGCGACAAAGATCCTTGGAGACAAGAACAAACGGACGCGAACAGGTTCGGTCGTTCTCGGGAAAGGTGAGGTTGGTGCCCGCCTCGATGAATTCCGAAAACTAGACAGTCGCATTGGCGATCCCAAGAGACTTAGTGTTAACTTCTGCACATTTCTGTTGATTTTCATCTCTCGATGACAGAGAGACGACGCCAGAAACGCACAGGGTGGACTGGAGTATAGCGAAGACGGAGCGTCTCCAAAGCGTCATGGCGACAACAAGAGTTATCTACCCAAAGTGTAAGGATAAAATTAAGGGGGTGCTTGAAGGCTGAAAATCTAGAGATAACTCGCCAGGGACACGTATATATACAGATTTGACGCGGAAATTGCCTCCGTGAGGCTATCATATGCATGGTTTTGACGCTCTGGGAGAATTAACTCGAGGCAGCTTCCACTCACATCCCTGCGAATCTCGTATAATACACGGGCCTACGCATCTATCTAGGCAGTCAATGCCATGCAATGGTGCCATAGCACTGTATATGCGGCACAGTATTATCTTCCGTCATCGGCTGTCGGATAGAAATGGACGTAAGACACCGAAAGACTAATCCGTCACCTTCCCTTCCTGCGAACGGCCGTCCACATATCGGCCCTTTTTAGCCAAACTCCGAGCCCTTTCAGGCTCCGCAGAAACCCGGGGATGGATTGGAACTTGTTATTAACTTTAGGCTCGTTTCAATCTTTTATCATACCATCTTCTACGTCGTATTGCTAGGTTTAAACTAGAAACATTGCCAAGATCACAGACAGGCCAGTTCCCGAGCGGGCCGAGCAAATTGGCCTGTAAGGGTTAAACATTTATCCAGGCGGACGGCTTCATTATTGGTGGGTATATCAGTAAGAGTGCAATTGGCACCGGGGTTATTAGAGAATGCATTGAATAGTAAAGCTCAATATATAGCATGGACTCTGCCTATCTAGGCATCTATTTTGTACGGCTTATCTGCTTCAAGGAATGACACATCCGTTGCAGTTCTCATCACACCCATTCTCGCCCTGGAGCAGAATGTGTGCAGAGCAGCCAGGACCAATCATGCAGTTCTGAGGTTCGCAGTCACAGTTGTTGGTGTTACGCGGGCTCACACTGCGAGGAATTGACGTTAGTTGAGACTGCGTGTAAGAAAGGAGGATGGTGGACTTACTACGCCCGACAGACATAGATAATTGCCGTGCTTGTAGCGGCCGGCGGCTCCGAGGTTGTATCCGGGATTTGCGAGGTTGGGGGAGGACTGGAAGTCGTTGTTACCCCAACCGGGGAGGTAGTTGGGGACTCCACGGGCGAGGTAGTTGGCGACTCCACGGGAGAGGTAGTTGGTGGTTCCTCTGAAGAAGTAGTGGTTTCTTCGATGATTGAGGTAGTTGACTCTTCAACGGTAGAGGATTGCCGAGTAGTCGTGAGCAACGTCGTCGGAATGGTCGTGGAGGTCTCGGCCTGGCTGCAGTCCGGCAAGTCAGGGAAGTTACCGTCACTGTCCTGCCGTCTCACAAGGGGACACGCCTAAACATCGCCACCGGTATTAGTCATTATTCCGTGTTGGCTTCCCATGTACACTCGGGTTCACTTACCGGGCTAGAAATGCCTGCATCAGCAGGTCTGACGCCGTTGAAGATGGTGTTCAACCCGGGTGCGCGCTCCCATGCCCACTCCAGCATAAGCTCCTTGACCTTCAAAGGGGTGCTGACATCAACTTCCGCAAAGGGCTGCAGGTTTCCGAGTCCGATCAGGTACGCGGCCATACCAGCAACGGCAGCGGTAGCTGTGGCGATATTTGATCAGTTGATGTTCCGCGTTAAAAAGTAGTGAACTCACCTGGCGATGTGCCTGAGGTAGATCGGTAGGTGCCAAACGTCGGGTCGAAGTCCGCACACTGGATACCAACGCCAGGGGCGTACACGTGTGGCAGACCCTTGGAAGCATCACGATTGGTGCCGCTATACATGGTCAGGCCCTGAGGATCAACACCACCGACGACAATCATCTCAGGAATGTAGTTAAGACCGGCGTTAGAATCGCCAAACTCGGCGGGGAAACCATCGATGGAGTTCTAGTGCACAATTGTCAGTCCCGAATGGTTGAACAAGAGAATCGACTCACAAATCCGTTGTTTCCCGAGCCCGTCACGAGAGTCACGCCCTTGGACGCCAGAAACCTGAGCATACGGCGCAAGGTGTCACGCGGAGCATCCGAGGCATCTCCACCGTTGACGTCCTTGAAAGTGAAAATGCCACCGGCCAGTTGGCGTGGGTAGAACCAGGACATAGAAACAACGGCTCGCTTGTTGCTACTTCCGACGTCGTCGACGATCTTCTGGATTCCCTCGAGGTAGTCCTCCACAGTATTGACTAGTCCTGGTCGCTTGGGCATTCTGACAATAACCGGGTTTGCGTTCTTGGCAACTCCGTAAATATGACCACCCATTCGGCTGAGCATACAGGTGCCGTGTCCCTTCTTACCGCCGTTGTCGTTGTCTGATGACTCGACAGAAGGCCTGGCGTGAAGGAATCTAGCTCGCGAGGCGATGTTACTGCCACCAGTAAATTCCTAAAATTGACTGTTAGAGTGCGATAAACGGGTAACCGATATGAGATATTGTACTCACCACGTTGTTCAAGTTGGCACCCGTGTCTACGATGTAGACATCAATATCTCTGCCGCCGGATTCCTCGTAAACATAGTTGCTGCGATACCACGAGAGTGGCTGGTCCTGGAACTGGGAAATAAGAACCAAGTCATCAGGAGAGTTGGGCTGCTGTACGAGATCTGTCGAAGGATCAAAGCATGAATCCGAACAGGGGCGGTAAACAGTGGCGACCTGGGAAAGAGATTAGTGTTCGATCCTCAATCCACCAAGAGGATTAGGGTACATACATTAGTAACTTGAATCAACTCCTCTGCCTGAGATGTAGTCATTTGTACGGTCCAGAAAAGTAGTCCCGCGTTTGCCGAGTCCGAGATGACGATGCTGTCTGCATCGACCATGGTGAGCATCTTGGCATAGATAGCAGCAGTTATGACAGAGTTAGAGCCATCTGATGGGTACACAACAAACTCGAGGGTCAATTCGCAAGAGTCTCCATCATCGTCGCCCCCGTCCTGTCGTCGACCAAGGCCAGACCCGCCAGTTGCTGTGCAGGCCTTGCTCGTTGTAGCAGTGGTGCTTGTCTCCTCTTCAGTGGATGACGGGGGATTGGTGGTTGGATTGTTCGTGTTGCCAGGGTCATCGGGGTCACCGCCGCTGGGAGGAACGATAGGAGGGATCGGGGCAGGGAATGGCGGGAAGACAAGGCCAGGGCCAGGAAGAGGGAACCAGAACCAACCGCCGATACCGATGATGATGGGAAGATCAGTGGTGGTAGAGGTGTCGCCAGAAGTAGTATCAATATGCGTTGTGGTTGTGATAGGGGCAGTGATGGTCGAGTAGTGGGGGTCCTGGGAGATAGTGTAGTGGCCAGTTATGCTGCCAGAGGTGAACTCAGTTTCCGTTGCCACGTGAGTTGATGACGCCGGCGCTCGAGTAGTTGGGCCCTGGGACTGAGTCTCATCTGTAGTTGTTTCTCCGGAGGAGCCATCGGTGGTAGTGGTGGTATTTTCCTGTCCGTCAGTCGTAGTGGTTTCCTGGTTGGCGCTTGAGGTCTCAGTCTCAGACGACTGATCAGTGTTGGTGGACTGGTCAGTGTTGGTACCAGTCTCGGTGTCAGTACCAGTCTCGGTGTTAGTCTGTCCTGTAGTTGTTCCCGAGGTCTGATCAGTACCAGTTTCAGTGCCAGTGGTAGTTTCAGTGCCGGTGGCAGTTTGGTCCGTCGTTGTACCGGAGCCAGACAGTTCAGTGGTAGAGTCAGATTGGTTAGCAGTCGTTTCTGTACCAGTGTTTGTGTCTGAAGTTGTTCCAGATGTCACAGAGTCTGTGGCAGAAGTGTGGCCAGTCTCAGTTCCGGATAATGTCTCGGTGCCAGTAGCAGTCTCAGTGCCAGTGCCGGTGGTCTCAGTACCAGTAGTAGTCTCGGTGCCAGTAGCAGTGCTTTCAGTACCGGTAGCAGTAGCGTCAGTACCAGTAGTATCGGTGCCAGTAGTCTCTGTGCCGGTGGCACTGGCCTCTGTGCCACTGCCAGTTTCAGTCTCAGTACCAGTCTCAGTGCCAGTGCCGGTGGTCTCGGTTCCAGTACCAGTCTCAGTACCAGTCTGGGTTTCAGTACCAGTCTCGGTTCCAGTGGCTGTAGAATCGGTACCAGAGCCTTGGTCGGTAGATGCACCAGAGGCAGTCGAAGCTGTTGCAGAGCCCGACTGAGTGTCTGTTGTTTCAGAAGAGTGTCCCGTTCCAGTCGGGTTCTCAGTACCGGTGTTTGTGCCGTGGGAGGCGGTGTCGGTACCGGTTTCAGCTGTATTTGTCCCGGAGTGCTCCCCAGTGTTGGAAGATTGTCCGGTCTCGGTACCGGTCATACCAGTGGGCGTACCCGAACCAGCATCCTCCGTGCTGGAGGCTTGCTTAGTCTCGGACCCGGACTGAGGCGTGTTCGTGCGGGTGGTCTGGTCGGTGCCAGAAGAAAGCGGTGTAGTACCAGAGCCAGGAGTCTCCGAAAAGGTACCAGATCCAGATAGTTCAGTTTGAGAAGAATGTCCCGGAAGCCAGCTTGTGGGGGTGGTCTGGTCGGTACCTGAAGAAAGCGGCGTAGTACCGGAGCCAGGAGTCTCCGAAAAGGTACCAGATCCAGTTTGAGAAGAATGTCCCGGAAGCCAGCTGGTGGGGGTGGTAGTCGCGTTAGAGGCTGTGAGAGATGACTGCACTGAGATCACACTAGTGCGGGCTGTGGTCGTGTCAGAGCCTGTGAGAGTGTTGGTCCCTGTCAAATCGGTAGTTTGATCAGTCGAAGTTTCCCCCAGCTCAGAGGTGGCTGAGGGAGAGTCTGTCCCTGTCTCAACTCCAGAGGTCAAGGAGAGAGACGGAGGATGGCACAAGTTCAGCTTCTCGGCCTGGACTCCAGACAGAGCCAGAGCCAAGGCTGCAATGGCCGCTTTGGGAAGCATGGTTGAAAAGAACGAATGAATAAGCTAACGAATGAATGGGAAAGCGAATGTGCGATCGCCTCTGAAGAAAGAAGACCCGAGGTACAAAGCTCAACGAGGGGAACAGTTATAGATATCAATGATTCGACCTCCAGGTCAGCCGCTTCCTTAACTCCAGGCCCTGTAATACTAGTTTGGTCCATACTCCGGTTCTGCCTCAGCGGATTGAATTTCCATCCCTGCCCGTGAGATCTGCATGATTCCATGCCAGTACCTGTGCGTTGGGGGCTAAGTGTTTGAGATATATCACGGGCTCTCCCGTTTTTCGTCTAAACTCACGAAACCGGCCGGCCCGGTGGATACCTCAGCCCTATTATCTGACCTGCTTGCGCTCGTGTGCGGGAAAAGATCCACCGAGAGCGGCCGATTCAAGAGTCCACGCGGTGCGGTAGTAGCCTGTATCAAGGGCCTCGGTGATGGCGGCATGCCTAATAATAGTTGGGCTTACTGAGTCTTGCCACTTGGTCAACGAGGAAGCTATACGATGTGCACCAGGGTTCACGTTATTGGAGGATTAATCATGATGGTTGAGCTGATGGGAGCGCTAGGGCTGTCAGCGGTGTTGATGCTGCAGTCGGAATGGGACATGTCCGGATTTAAGTCTGGTGTTGACGGACAAGAACACAAATAACCTCCATTGAAGAATAATCACATAATCGTTCGTTACGAGCTTGTGCTAAAAGCCGATGATAGCGCAGGGACTGTCGACGGCTATCCGGCTGCGAAAGAAAATAGCCCCTGCAGCTGGACGCAAGGTGCAGCCGAACTTGCATTCAGCCCCAGGTATTGGGGCTTCCTTGCAGAGTACGGACGATGCGACCCATCTTACGTCGGGCAGCACGGCATTCTGCTTGGAAGAGATCGCGGAATTACGCAGGGGGTGGCCTGTGACCTGCATGCATCATCTCTGGAAAGCGCCGAGGGTGCAGGGATAAGGATACACTACGGCGGTCTCTAGGTTTCTTAACACGAGAAGCATCCCGTTTGCCGGGGATCATACTGAACAAGCCTTGAGGCGGATGCTATCGAGTCTGTCCACTTCTACAGAGTAGTGTTCCTGATCTGATTTGTTTTAGTAGCCGTTAACTAGTCTGTCGCGAACACAAAGTCTCGGATCTGAACTCGCGGGACGGTCGCAGCCGTTGCACTAGCTTAGTTAGCCCTTCTCGGCCCATCATGACCCTCGATCATTGCCCGTCGGGGAGATTTGTAATTTCAGCCTTCAGCCCTGCTGACTGTGCATCATCTATCCCTGCTAGTTCACGAGTAAGACCATCGGAGATAGGCGTCCCATGCAGGTACCATCAATCATTGGTCAACAACTAAGATTTACGGGAGAACTGGATGTGAGGATGCGTACCGCCTGGCTTCTTTTGGGATGTTTCTTTTTCCTTGGACAGTGCGTTCGGTGGACATTAGCCAAGGGTCGGAGGCTTGCACTACAGCGCCACACCATCGGCCTGGCTGCATTCTATCCACCTCGGAACGCTGGTTGGCTACGAAAATGGCTCAGCTACATTTCCCCAGAAGCATGTGGCTTAGGGTCTAATCCGAAGGTGCATTGTTTCCTCCCCAGGGCACGACGGTGCTAACCTAGACCTCGAACGCGACACTCCAGTAGGATAGCCACCTTGGGACTTCGGTAGTAGCCGTGTCTTGGGGATTATCGATCCGTTATGGCAGCAGTTGCTTCCTTTCGGAGACAACTGAAACACATAACACCACCACCAAAAGATCCTAAAACGTACTGAGTATTGGCACTTTAACGTGGATTCTTATGCTTGGTAATGAAAATGATGCTACCAACAAGCACTGATTATTTCCCCCAACATCGTATCCTGTTAGTCATTTCTTATACTTTATCATGCTTCTTAGACATGAAGAGCGATGTGGTCGATGATGCTTGTTCTGCGTTATGTACAGTACGTAGGCCCAAATTAAATACCCCTGCCTACAGTGCGTTGCTCCTGCCACAACAGACAGCAAGTGTCCGTTGCAAGAGTAGGAGCGGTGCTCAATAGGGTCAAAATTAGCAATCGTAATTATTTAAGCTCAACCATCGTAAAGCTGTCTTTGCAACCCGGCTAGATCCTTCACAGTTAAAATAAAATAGAGAACCACGTAAGTGTCCAATGCTGGCGCACTTAAAGTTTGATTAAACAGCGGTACCTATGCAGCCAGCCAACGAACGGCGGAGCTTAATTGATGACACATGTCTTCTCTCTCTGGGTAGATTCTGATTCTTCAGCCTACTTAAGGGGGTTCGTATCACTTCGCCTTTCTTCCCGATTTCAATCACCCACGTATAAAACCGCAACACGGATCTTCGTATGTTTTATGTCTCCGTTTTCATCGACACCCTTAACATTATCCTTTCCTTACGCTCACTAAATTCGGCGAGCTATCATGCGTCCTATTCCTCGTCCAGCCTGGATGTCCAATTATTCCAGCACTGTTCCCAGTGTCATCTCCAGCATCCGAAGCCTCCCACTTGGAGTTGCGCCAACTCTAGAGAGTATTCCGCAGATTAACACATCCATGATGAAGAAGGAGCCACTACCGTCCATAATTCGAGACATGCAGGAAACTGGATTCCACCACTGGGGCTTTGTTATCTATCGTGGCGCTTATGCCGATGACTTACAGTGGGAGAGTTATCTCGAATTCTTGAAAGAAGTAGTGAAAGAGGAACTGGAATTCCTTGAGCTCTTTACTCTTCTCTGGAAAGATCTAGAATGGACAATTGTGGAGGACAGTATAGCCCTCAATGGAGCTTCCAAGCAATATGTATGAGAGCAATTCTCTGAGTGGGTTCTTGATAGGGCTGTTGAGCGAGTCGAATCTGGCAGCCCCCGCTTCCAATACTGCATCTATATCGACCAGAAATGTCTTGATACCGTTGATCAGTATGAAAAATGGGTCGAGGAAGGTGCCGAAGGTGTACCTAAACACGTTGTCTGCGCAGTCCTAGATAAGGACTGCAAACCCAGTGGTCGTGGAAAGCGTGTATGTCCATCTATTGAGGGCTGTACCAGGGAGGATACAGGATGGATGTATACCGATGTTGGATGTATTCCCGATGTATATGACAGGCTTTCCTGCGAAGAATTGGCCGAGCGTGACTACCCAAGACCTCCGGTCCGTTTGTAGGTTCTATGCCTTGATAGTAGGCTGCGCAGTCTCAGGGCATGGATCTTATAATACATGCTAATCAAATACCGATCCGTAAATGATGCAAGTCTTCATCTCTCGCATACTCAACCTCTCATCACATGTCCGTTACCTGGCGTGTTGGGCAGCGAGTAACCAGTCATTGAACGACTTGATAGTATGAAAAGGCCCTTCTTCGTAATCACCTTGGAAGAATCTATCAGTCACAGGCCCACCGTTGATAGAGCCTAGAAAAGTTGGTTAGCCGGTATATCATAGTATGTCAACGAAGGAACCAGACAAACCAAT
This sequence comes from Neonectria neomacrospora, assembly GCA_013756995.1. NCBI lineage: Eukaryota > Fungi > Ascomycota > Sordariomycetes > Hypocreales > Nectriaceae > Neonectria > Neonectria neomacrospora. Next base: position 11,356 of record JABSTB010000023.1, read on the forward strand.
TCATCGGTCAGATGCTCCCTGGGAAATTCGCCCCAGCGCACAGAACATATGACTTAGTTGCCCAGACACAGTTTCATTTTCAGTTGTCGTAAAGGATGGCCATGCTTCCCGCAATGTTTGCCCACGAACGAGACTCATGTATATAAAATTGAGGTCGTCGTGCTTTCTCCATCCAAATACCTCTGGGACGGGAACTTCGTGGTCAGGAAACGCCTGTCTTACTGCTTGCATTGCCTGCGCTTCTTCTAGCCTCAAGTATTGAGACTTCCCAATCTTGATAGCCAGATTCAAATCTTCAAATTTGAGTACACACTCCCCAGGATCTGGATGCTTCTCGAGAATAGCGGCAGGTGTTGGGAGCTGAGGTAGCAAGCCACCATTGGACTGAAAAAAGGAAGTATCGTGAAAGTCAATCTCAGCTTTCAAGATGTCTGACAGAGACGATATATCCATACGTGGATGAGTAGTCTCCATTGTAGAGGTCGGGGTAAACAAAGGATGGGGTGGGTGGAGAGACTTAACTTATCAGCTCTTGCGGGCGGGGAGCTGCGGTGTCTTTAAACAGAGAGTCAACGCCTGTATTGATGCCTGAGACTGCAAAGGTGGTTCTAGATTTGAATATCGGACTATTAAAAGTCTTCCTCGTCTGCCGTAGTGAGTGTTAACGCGACTCCGATGCAGCGCATGTAAGAAGTCCACTTTTCAGGGCCGACTGCAGCTTTGTCCGCGTAAGGGAGAGATTCTGAAAAGTGAGAGGTTTTATCACGGCTTGCCATTGACGGGATATGACGGCGTACTTTAGAAGAGGGCTTTTAGGATCTCCCCAACGTCGAACGGTAGGAGGAGGTACAACGAGATACGCGGAAATAGCCACCTTGATTTCGACGGGAAGTTTCTCCATGGCGGTCCTGGAGGCATGGAGGATTTGAGGGTTACGGTGTGGGTAAGCTGAAGATGTGTTGGTTGACAACTGTGCAGGAAATCTTGGCTTAAATTCACCATTGCACAGCCATGTCATACCAGGTAGCTACGGAGCATTTTGCATCTTACGCGTTACATGTGAAACAACTAAACCAACCTCAAGCGCAAGCTGGGGTACATTTCCCGACTTGAACTCACCACAACATCCCCTATCTTGACAAACTCATCGCCCTCCTTGGTAAGAAGATGTTGAATTACCCTCAAAGTCATGTTAGACCTCGGCCAATGACTATATAATTGGAACGATATACCTTTCTAGCTACTTGAGAGTGCGGATGCTCACAAACGTCTGGGTGGACCGTCGCCGGATAAGAATTCCCGTACGTTTCGTAAAAGTAGCCAATTTTGGTCCAGGTATCACCAACCCGAAGCTAGTGTGGGAGAAAACCATGGTGCAAATTCTGTATCCATAGGTGTACACCAGGGCACACAGGAATGCCCTTTTTGTGTCCTCAGGAGGTAGCCCGTGTCTTGGCACATGTAGTGTGTAAGCAGGTTGCATGTGTTGAAGTTCCGGTACAATAGCCGGTGGGGACAAACACGAGACTTAGGCCTACCGAGTCAAGGGTTGCCGTGCCCAGGCGGCAGGATAGTTCAATATTTTCTAGTGTAGATTGAAGCTACGGCGATTAATGAGCTTACCACGGTAGGGAAGAAGCACAAAGTACACAGCCCGGTAGCTCTAGATCAACCGAATACGTCAGACTCTGATGTACACAACATTTATATGACTAGGAAGAAGGAGGTTGAAGATCTTGTTCTTTAAAGAATGCTATGATTATAAGTATCAGTTGGTAATTGCGCTCAATATCTAGCATAGTAAGGTTTCAGTCCTTGCCCATAGCTTTCAGAAACCCCAGTGACACACTGTCTCGCATACTCTCTTGTAACCACCCTGGGAAGCCGCGTAGGAGAGAAACCCATCCTAGACTCTCTGGGATGACTATCTGCGCGCCATATGCAGAGTAGAGCTGGTTGACAATTCTGTCAGCTACCTCCTCAGGGGACACAGTAGAATCTTGCAGCTTCCCCTGTTCCTTGATCTTTGAGATCATAGGTGTTTGCACCCATGTTGGATGCACAACGCTGCGGGTTGTTAGCCATGGTAGCGATTCTAGACCACAATTGAGAGCAATTACCTAGTCCGCACCATGGGCGCTTTATAAACATGTCTCAGCTCCTGCGCTAGCCCTTCCGAGAATGAGAGAACTGCAGCCTTGGAGCACCCATAGTCGACATTGCTGGCTTGAGTACTGAAGGAGGCCATGCTTGCTATGTTGACGACGTGACCGTGGTTTCGTTTCACCATGCTCGGAAGAAATTCCTTCACCAACAAGATAAGCGCAATAATGTTCACTTCAAAGACCTTCCGGAGTTTGGGTTCAGGCAGATCTAGGAGTGGCATGGCATTTCCGATGCCTGCATTGTTAATAAGGACAGTTGGGTCACCGTGTTCTGTCCGAACGCGATCCGCGATAGAGGCGATGGCGGAAGGGTTGGAGAGATCGACTTGGTAAAAATAAGTTCCCGATGCTAGAAAACAGCAGTTTAGTTTATTTGGTGTAACAAGTGACTTGGTATCGTCGAGAAGACTCACAGAGTGTACCCTGGGGCGCGTTCATGTCCAAGATGATGACTCTAACATTTCTCCGCGCAAGCTTGGCAACTATCGTGGCACCGATGCCACTGCTTCCACCAGTGACCACGACAACCTCGCTTTCCCAGTCCCAAGTGTTGTCGGTGAGATAGTTGTTCACCTTTCTCCGAGTTAACCACCTATTCAGCTTGGGGAGCAAGCAAACAGCCAGCAACGCCGCGGCCCCCGCCTGGACCTTGGGTAGCTTGGCAAGTTCTGCAACTTTTGCCAAAATCTGTTGCTTATCCATTCTATGGAAGAGTAAGGGTGGTATGAATGGTATGGGGGTGCTGTAAGGGATGTGTCTCGAATTACTGGCTGTGAATGACAGCACGAGATACTAAATTGGAAATATCGTGGTGATTATTCATGGCTTTATTTGCCATTCATTCTATCTAGGAAACGTTACCAAACCTCACCTAAACGGTTCACGTTTTCAATTGTCACCGTCCGGCACCTAAGTTCACCAGCCTTGGTTGGTCCGGTCGCTTGGCCCGAGGGATCTTTGTTGCCGAGGGGCATCAATCCCCGCCAAGCGACGCTAACTTCAAGCGCCAGTAAGAACCGGATTGACCTAGATGATTCGGCGTCAATGTTTCTTGGACCTTGCCCCGAGGAATTCCCGAGGTGCATCAGTCGTACTCCCCTGGACCTCGCATCTTCTTGCAGTATGGAGCCTTGGTTTGTAAGTTGCTACTTTGTAGCGGCTGGTGTATGTACGTATCATGTGTCCAAACCAGACGCCAGAGGATAAATGGCACTATCCCAGGACTAAATCTGTCGGGTTTGTTTGTTTATTCTTGTTACAATCAGCTCAATCTCAATCTTACATTCATCAAGTCACCCAATATGAGCTCCATCAAAGACGTCGACATTCCCACCTATGATGGGTTGAAGCTTCGAGGAACGCTATACGGCGTTGGGCAGCAGAAGCCCTGCATCATTATGTCCAGTGGCGTGAGTGACCACCGAGGAGATTTCTCATATCTCACTTTCCCGTTTGCTGATCTCTGACTTGTTTCTTAGTTTTCCGGCCTTCGAACTCATTTCATGCCCGAGTTTGCTGCACGATTCAATGCTGCCGGCTATGGTGTGCTGGCGTACGACAATCGTTGCTGGGGAGATAGCGAGGGATTGCCCCGCGAGGAAGTCGACCCTTGGTTGCAGACGCGAGACTATTTCGACGTCTTCAACTATGCTACCGCTCAGCCCGAGATTGACGCAACAAAGACCGTCTACTGGGGTTCCAGCATGTCCGGCGGCAACGCCATCTGCGCCGCAGCCATCAATAAGAATCTTGCGGGTGTCATCTTGCAGGTACCTTTTGTGTCAGGCGAGTCTATCACCCGCACCCCAGGGATGTCTACTAGCATGCTGGTGCTGGATCGCGGCAAGACTGTCGCAGAAGGCTCTCACACCAAGTTGCCAAACTTCCCAAACTCCATGGAGGAGCTCATGAGCGGCACATCCAAGGCAGTGCTGAAGGACCCGGGGGCCATACCCTTCACGGAGGAGATGCAGCGGCGCGGATTGGACTGGGCCAAGCTTTGCACTGCTCAGAGCGTATTGAATGCGGTGCTCCATGAGCCCATTGCGTATATTCATCGTATCTCGCCGACGCCGATGTTGATGGTTGTCTCGGACAGCGACGTCACGACGCAAACCCACCTGCAGCTCGAGGCCTTCGAGAAGGCATTGCAACCGAAGAAACTGAAGATTCTCAAGGGAGTGGGGCACTTTGCTCCGTATGTTGGGGAAATATTTGAACAGAACGTTGAAGCACAAATCGAGTTCCTCAAGGAGATTTTAGGGTAGACAGGCGGCATAGTGGTGTGCTCAGCGAATCTCAGATACAAACAAATTGGAGACTGAGGTGATGTAGACCATAATTCGAAGTTTGACAGTGCCATTTTTCTCGCTCCCTTGCATGTTCACTTTGTTGGGGCTGCGAGTTACCATTGATTTTGTTCTTCATGTACGTGATAGATGTCATAAAAACCCAACATATCTAGCGAGAATCTGGTTTTGCAACAACGATTGCCCGGCACATTCTCCGTATCAAGTGTAAAACAGATCCAATCGTAGCTATAAGAGTCTGAAGGATTTGGCCACCTTGCGTAATGTGGATTAGCCGGCTGCTTCGCGTGGTGCTGTCAAAGCAAACGTTCTCTGGTTCATATGCAACGATTGCAATCAATTTCTTGATATAGCCTTGGTCATCTCATACATGCTACGTGATGCAAGTGCTAGTTGCGTAGACAAACGGCAATTTCGTTCAAGGAGCTCTTTCTAAATATAATCTCCAGGTGTGCTCCAGAATACCTCAAACTTAAAGGTTGGCTCGCGACTTTCGCTCCTCCTTCTCTAGGTCTTTCAAGACGCGCCTTAAAATCTTCCCGCTAGGACTCTTGGGAATTTTTGCGATGAACTCGATGCCGTGCAGCCATTTATACTTTGCTTTGTGCTCCTCAACATGCTTACAGATCGCCACCACTACTTCTTGATCAGTCTTGGAGCCTGCAGATGAGCTCTTCACGATAAACGCCTTCGGCACTTCGCCGGCATATTTTTCGGGTACCGGAATTACAGCGCAGTCGGCAACGAATGGATGTAGCAGGATATGAGCTTCAAGCTCCGCTGGAGCAACTTGATGGCCCTAGGACCGTGTTGGTAAATTAGCTTGACTTCTAGCAGCGGAAAGACAGCACTGGGATTACCTTGGTCTTTATGAGCTCCTTGATACGATCAACCACGACGATGTGCTCATTGCCCTGTGCAGAGCGGCGCATCACCACCACGTCGCCTGTCCGGAGCCACCGCCCATCTGCGTCCCAAACAATTGTCTCCGCCGTGGCCTTCGCATTGTTCATGTATCCCAAGCAGATGCCCGGAGACTGGATGTAAAGTTCGCCTGGAGTTTCGAGTTCCACAACTTCCTTGCCATCAACGTCAATAAGTTTGCATCGGATTCCTGGGAGAATGGATCCGGACGAGCCGGGTAGAACGTCATGTTCACTGGTTGCGCAGACGCCAGGACTACTCTCGGTCAAGCCTATATCGTATTTTGTTAGTTGGCTTGTTCTATGAGCGGAGGGAAGCTCATCGCCTGGCGTACCGTATCCTTGGCCCACCTTCCAGCTTGGCCACACCTTGCGGATGTCTTCCACGGTCTCCTCCCCAAGAGGGGCGGCCCCTGATGTGATAATCCGCACGCTTCTCAAGTCGAATTCTTGGCATTTTTTCAGGTTATCAAGCAACTGGATGATAATGGGGGGGACCTGCACCCGATACTCTGATTAGCATAGGCTACAATCCTGTGGCGTAACGCTGATGACAGTACCAAGGATAGCTGATTAATCTTGAACTTCTGCACCGCGGCAAGCATGTGGTCAAGTTTGTATTTCGGTAGAACAACAACTTCGTCGCCGCGCCAGGGCAGCATGTGAGATATGATGCTGAGGCCGTATATGTGGCTGAAGGGGAGAAGGCCGAGCCCAACTTGCGTGTCGACACCGGCAAGCTTCCGACCATAGGCCTCGAATGCGACCCCCGCAGCGACGTTGCTGATGATGTTGTAGTGTGAAAGTACCACCCCTTTCTGCGGTTTAAGTTAGCGGGGGTGAGCATGCGCTATAGCAGTTGCTAAGGCATGAGAGAGGGTTACCGGTAGTCCTGAAGTTCCGCTCGAGAAACAGATATAGGCAACCTGCCTAGTTCCCTGTCCCTTCACCCACTGTGGTGGCGGAAGTCGTGGCAGCTCCTCACCCTGCTTGATCAACGCCGATAACGACGTGAATGGGCATTCCGGAGGATCTCCAGGCATGTCCAAGATGAAGATGCGGTCCCGAGGAATTTGAGCCGCGGTGGCTGCTTCTAGTGCTGTTTCAAGAAGAGCCATGCAAGTGAACAGAACACTTGCACTGGTTGCACGCAGCTGATGGGTCAGCTCTGGCGCGCCGTATGCCGCACTAGCTGGAGTAACAATGCCATTTAGGCGATGCACTGCGTAGGTCAGGGGGACGTAGTCAATCTCAAGGCCGTCGAGGTCAGCGATGTAATCTGTCGTGTCTCATACCACGTTGTCTTACAGTGTTCAGAGAATAGATGCAGGCCACTTTGTCCCACTCGGATCCGTCACTGGTGGCCCATCCCGCCCTGTTCTCCAACGCCCGAGCTATGAAGTCAACACGTTGCTGGACCTCAGCTGTGGGGTAACTTCGTCCAGTAATGCCACAAGTGAAAGGATTTCGAGAGTTTGCCAAAGGCTTTCGACCATGTCGCTCGTTGTACATGAACTCCTCAATTGTTACATCATCAGGGATGGTCTGTGGAAGCAGACTTTGAGCCCAATCATGCGCTGCGAAGACCATTTTTCTGGTATATGCTCCGGAGCATTCGAAATGAGTGATGATCTCAAGGAGTGGATAAACAAGACTTGAGGTGCATCAATGATGGGTAACGTTTATTTCTCGGCCTTGTCATTAAGCTTTTGCCTAGGTCCACTAAGCTCGGGCAGTGAATAAAAGCCCCTCACCGTAGCTTTGTTGCGATCCGATTTGCTACAGATCGTCGGCGGTTGCGATGGCCCTCGGCTCGGCACTGTCCTCGGCCCGCAAATAGCGACCATGAAACCAACCTTGATGTAGGATTATTCTGGGACTCTAGGGAATATCCTTGTCCTTGGAAGCTAATGGTTCGACTGTTGCAGATGTGGTTGCGCTCCCTCGGGCGATACCCTCGGGCTCTGTATGCGCAACTGTGTTGCGTATCGTGAAGCAGTCGAGTTTTGTGCCGTATAATACTTGATTTTAAGTTCCGATTATGAGAAAAATAGACACCTGGCAATTCACAGCTCCTTTGACAAAATCAGAAACATTTATCAGCTCCAAGCAAAGTATACGCGACAAACCGAAAATGAACGGTACCTCCACCAAGTTCACCCTCAAGGATGTTCCAGTTGAGAACCAGCGTCCTCTCAAGGTTGTCATCATTGGCGCTGGGTTTTCTGGTATCTACTCTACTATCAGGTATGTGCTTCGTCCATGCCCTAGTCCCCGCAATGCGACAGTGGCTAAAGCTGTCTGCGCAGGATGACCCAGAGGCTTAAGAACATTGATCTCACCGTCTACGAAATGAACGAGGAAACTTCCGGAGTCTGGTATGTTATTGACAGAAAAAAAATTACGAATTCGGTGGATCTAAAACTCTGAAGGTGGTTGAACCGGTACCCAGGTCTAGCATGCGACATTCCTTGTGAGTAGGCTCCAGCCCCTATCCAATGACGGACAAATTGAAGGAAGCTGACACATATTGGGCATCCATAGCCTACTCTTACCAGTTCAGCTTTGCGCCAAACCCTTACTGGTCTTCTCTTTATGCCCCGGGGCCAGAGATTCGAGCTTACATGCAGGAAGTCGCCGAGAGATTTGGCGCAACGCGATTCATCAAGACCTCTCACAAAGTGGAGGCAGCCTCCTGGGATACCGAGAAAAAGCAATGGTAGCGATAGACTTGTACCTGAATGGCCTTGATATTGAATCGTTAACACCTTAGCACAGGAACATCGAAGTGCTCAACATGACGACAGGCGAGACATTCCAAGACACGGCGAACATCCTCGTCTCCGCGCGAGGAGGTCTGAATCAGATTTTTTGGCCCAAGATCAAGGGCCTGAAAGAATTTGGTGGAAAGCTCATGCATTCTGGAGCATGGGACGAAAGGTGAGTGGCGAAATTCCGAAAAAGAAAAAAGCCCAAGGACTGAAGAATATAATAGCGTTGACCTGCGCAACAAATGCGTCGGGATAATCGGCAACGGGTCGAGCGCCATCCAGATTGTCCCAAAGATCCAGCCCCTGGAAGGATTGAAGTTGTCGTGCTTCGCAAGATCTCCAACCTGGATTTCGTCCTCGTTCGGTGACAAGGCAATGGCGAGGATGGGAATGGACCCTAAAGACACCAAATGTGCGCAATAAGTTATGACCGCTAAAACTATGTCGAGCGGAAGGCTAACCGCACTTGACCCCAGTTTCGCGAAGCCATCAGGAATACATTGCCCGGAATCCCGAAAAGTATTTCCAGTTCAGGAAGACGCTCGAGGCCGAAGCTGCTGCGCTGTACCCAATCACGCTTCAAGGTACTAAGGAGCAAATTGGCGCAACCGCCTTCTTTGAAGAGAAGATGCGCCAGCGTCTGGATGGCAGAGAGGATCTGGCGACGGCCATGATCCCCAAGTTTTCTCCTGGGTGCCGCCGTCTTACGCCTGGGCCTGGATATCTCGAGGCTCTCAAGCAGGAGAACGTGGCGTTCATCAGCACACCGATCCAGGAGGTGACGCCCAAGGGCATCAAGCTCATCTCGGGCGAAGAAGTCGAGCTCGACGTCTTGGTCTGCGCCACAGGGTATGACGTTGAGGCTCCTCCCACTTTCAAGCTCACCGGTCGCAATGGCACAACCCTGGCCGAGAAGTGGAAGCCGTACGCCGAGTCATACATATCGGTAGCCGTGGACGAGTTCCCCAACTTCCTACTGGTCGGAGGGCCCAACAGCGGCCTGGGATCCGGGAGCCTGGTCAGCGTGTTTGAGGCGCAGGGCGATTACATCGTCAAGGTGATCCGGAAGATGCAAAAGGAGGACTACGCGACCATCGAGCCGAAGCCGGAGCGGGTGGCCGACTTCAGCCAGTACATTGACGAATACTTCAAGCGCACCGTATACACGGACGAATGCTCGTCGTGGTACCGGGCGGGCAGGTCTGGCTCTCGGATTGTGGCTCTGTGGCCGGGCTCCTCGGCGCAGTGTCTCGAGGTGCTGCGTGCGCCGAGATGGGAGGACTTTGTGCTTGAGAGCGCGGACAAGACGGGCAACCTCCTGCGGTGGATGGGGAACGGCTGGAGCTTGACCCTCACCGAGGGCGACCCTTCGTGGTTCCTTGACGCCGACGTGGTGGACGTGCCTGACGAGGGGAAGCCCGAGGAGGGCGAGTTCTACAAGAGGCGCCCGTTTTCGTACTGAGACGGAGCTTGTACATTAGCCTACCTAGTATCCTGGCAGAGTGCTTGGTCTCGGCTATAGCGCTCATAACTTAGCCGTAAAGTTGGAGCAATGAGACTGGCATTCCGAATTCCGAGATTGTTGGCTTGCGTGGAGGTTGCGGGGAAGACTTGAATCGGCCTAGTTCCGGCAGCGGGGCCGGCAGCAATAGTGTGCTCCCATACTCCGTGGGTACTAGTTTTCTCGTCCCCGCATGTCACGAGTAGATTGTTCGGGGTAGAGTGGACAGGGGATAGTTAGCTCTTCACCTCCGCTCCGTCTGCTCCCTAGCCAACTCAAACACTTTCCATCCTCACCAGTTTCTCCTTCAGTGCCATGGACTTGTCGAGCGAATCAAGCCACCGGGCTGGCAGGCATCGCAAGCGGTCAATGCAGGCCTGCCTTTCCTGTAGGACGAGAAAGGTCCGCTGCGACGTGTCGTCTCGTGGCCAGCCATGCACCAACTGCGACTTGGATGCTAAAAACTGTCTCCTGGTCGGCCGAGCTTCTCGAATGTTGGAAGATCCTGAAACCCACTTTGTAGTCTGCATCCGCTGACCTTCCTTACGTACAGAGGTCAAGAAGTCCCGAGACGACGATCGCACCGACAACCCAGCGACTGTTCATCCCACCAGAAACAACAAGCACCAACCGACCCAGGCGATGACACTGATGCCGTGGCATCCCATACAATCCCCCCACTGGCGGAGTCAAGAGAGACTGCAGATGAGCCAGAACCAATGGACTTCGACAACTTCTGGGAGCTCGAGATGGATATGCCCCAGTCTGGCGACCCTTTTGACAGGAACAGCCTAGCAGCTGCAGACCAAGATTTCATACTGCCCGAATGCTTTGAAGCTATCGGCGGGATGCGCACGACAGGTATTGTCATTGTCCCTTTTCGTCTTGACTAGTACCATCTGACTCGCAAATCGGATAGAAACAACCTCCCAAGAAGGAATGCCACGCATGGGTAATGAACAGCGCGCGAGAAGTGATTCAGGATCTGTCAACCAGAGAAAGCGTCCGTGGAATGGCAGCACTACAGTTCTCTACTCTCACTACCGGTATCTCAATATCGGTAATCTCCACAACATCCCTCATCAGGACGTCAGCTATCTGGAGGCCCAAGGATGTCTCCATGTCCCAACTCGACCTGTTCTAGACAACTTTGTCGAACAGTACTTTACTCACTCCCATGTCTTCCTCCCATTGCTAAACGAGGGCGACTTTTGGGACATGTATTCCCAACGAGATAATGCGGCCTCTGATGACAAGATATCCCTGCTGGTCTTTCACGCCATGTTATTTGCTAGCTGCAATGTGAGCTGACCTAGAAATCTCATCCTCAAAACACCAGTTGCTATGTGAAGGCTTACAAGCGCCTAGTTTGTCCCCCTCGAAATCATCCAGACGCTAGGTTTCTCCAGCATCCGATCCGCGAGAGCTGAATACTATAGGAGAACAAAGGTGCGAAATCAACAACATACCTAACTGTATAATTAGTGTCAGGGCTGACAAGAACTCCATTTACTTTCACAGTTGTTGTTCGATCTAGAAACAGAGACAACATCCCTTCCGCTGGCACAGTCTGCCTTGTTGTTGATGAGCTGGGTACCGCCTTCAAACGCGGCCCTCAGCCCACACAAGACATGGCTAGGTCACGCTATTCAATACGCGAGAAGCTCCAACGCAGATCGGCATGCAGAGACCCTCGAATTGCCAACTTCAGCTACTCCAGCTGAGAGGAAGCATCACAACGCCCTTCGCCGACTGTGGTGGTGCTGCGTCATCTTGGATCGCATTTCGCCCCTCTGCACCCGATTCAGTCTCCACATCACGCATGATCGTTTCGATTTCAAGTACAGTGCCAGGCTGGGTATGGCAGACCTTCAGGACGAGATATATCGGTCAAGTGTCTTCACGCCAGCAACAAAGCGACGGCTAATCACTTTGTTCTCTAAATTTCTCGAATTTGTCATCATACTGACTGATGTGCTGACCCTGACATTCCCTTTCGAGGATTCCGTCAAGTCCCCTCGGGAATCACCAGAAGATGGCGACATTGATGTCACAAAGTGCGACGCTTCGCTGAAGAACTGGTACGCACAAGCCGCAGCAGAATTTCCTCCCTGCGAAGACGAGTATCAGAACCTGCCTGGTAAGAAGCAGGAAGGGGCCAGGTCTACGGTATTATATACGAATCTTATGTATATTTACTACCAGTGAGTCGATTGAGCCTCGTCAGGCCACATCCACCCCTCCTCTAGTCGGCTCTAACCGTAGAAAAGTACCGCTCTCATCGCACTATGCCATTACAAGATCCTCCGCCAATCGGTCGCCTCAACTCAGACGACCACGGAGATGGGGGATGTCGGGCAGTCCAAACAACTCGATGCAAGTCGCTGTGAGCTACAAGACTCCATGGGGAGAGTGACAAAGTGCTTTGAGCTGCTGACCCGGTGTCGGCTTGCCCGTTGGCTGCCAATATCAGCGTGAGTGCACAACGTCTCAGAGAAACACAACAACACCGAGCTGACGTATCACATGGGGCAGAGTTGCCTGCATTGCCACGCCTTTAGCCTTGCATGTTATTTCCGCTAGACTGTCTTCTCTCAGCAAGGAGTTGGCCTTTGACCCCCCGACCAGCGGATCTGATTCAACTTCAGCCTCGAGCCAGCACCGGTTGGATGTTTTGGCTGAGACAATGACGGCGTTTGTACCGCAGTACGACGGCGTGGAATGGATCAAGGAAACTGCAAGACACGTTGCCAACCTGGCGCAAATCGATCGCCTGTCTTTATCTCAGCCTGGCCAGACATCTGTAACGGATTGGAGCCAGATCCTGACGAGTCAACCGAACACGTACCTAAAAATGACATGGACAATCGACTTGTGTATTAGCAAGGGAAGATTGCCCGAGAAACACGACTTTCCTGCGTGGTTGCTCGGCCAGTTGACCTTGTCCAAGAATCCAAACTCCACCTTGCTTCAGCAGCAAGATCGACTCCACTCCATGACAGAACTGAATGCACGTGGCGGGTCTGTCAACTGCGATATCGAACAGATTTTGGGCCTCGTCCCTCAAATGACCGACTTCAGGCCTTCTGGACGACTATTGGTAGACCAAGAAGATAATACTTTCGGTAACAACTGGCCCCATGGTGACGACATTGGCAGGACGGGATGGACCTTGTTCGGGGCTTTGTAAGAGCAGCCGTAACACTAAGATAAATTATGAGCCAATTATTTGATGAATTCCCACAGGTGAGGAAAGGCGTTCCCATTGATCCGTGTAGGACTTGGTGGCGTGGGCAGCGTTATAGTCATGGTTGAGGCCAAAGTTTGATCATATTATGCGGTACAACCAGAGGAATCGTTGTAATGTTGTCTTTGAGAATTATTGAACGGCATGTCGTGCTATCGATCGAGCCCTCAAGGAGTGTGCCGCCTAATCAGATATTGCAGGACTCAACTGGCGGTGGGCAACAAACTCTAGATTAGTATCCCGGACTAGCCGGTGCCTTGGTCCGATACCTCGGCTCCATAAACCACCATAGAAAACGCAGATCGGCGTGAAAGGCTAAAAGCTCATTGGTTTGGGAAAGCGGCCGCTAACGAGCTTCCCTCGGCAAGGGGGACCCATATTGCCGCGGTGAGGCTTGCCACCTTATCTAGGGAACGTCACGCGGAGACAAGTTCTGGGGATATGTCCATGACAACCATGCATCTCTACCCCGCGGGGAAAGCCACTGTGAAGGGGTCCGGACCTAATGCACCCCAGGTTACTAGGCCGTGACTTACAAATCGCGGCGCAACACTCCATACATCTACCTGCATCACAGATTGCGTATATATATTCGACTCTCTGCCTCGTAACTAAAGCTGGGACCTCAATCGAGCCCCATGCCCCTTGCCTTAGTCAGGTAGTCACTTGTTATCGTTGTCGTCAACTTGTCCTAGCCATCCACGAGTCATGGAGCAACAGCCGACGCACCCCGCGTAAGTGTACCGGGTCGCATAGTATCTGGCTTAGTATAAACCCGTGTTTCTAACCTGATGCAAAGGTCTGATAGCCATGAGAGCGCCGCGGTCCCTGGAACCGTGGATATGAGCGTTGTCGGTAAGTTCTATCCATCTAAATATCAGGAACAGTTCCTTTGATTAACACGGCGGCCTGCATAGACGGACAGGAGACTGCATATGGACTGGCCTTGTACCCTATTCCGTCCAAGGATCCCAACGATCCCCTTATAGTGCGTCCTCCCCTGTTATTCATGCTAACCAACTGTGCTAACTGAATCGTCATTGCGCAGTGGTCCAAGCGGAAAAAGTTCACCGTCTTGTTTCTCGTTTCTATCTACTCGTTCCTGGCAAATGGTGCACTGTTCGGAGCGAGTGTGTATGTCAATTACCTTGCGGAACTGTTCCAAAAGACGCCTAACGAAACGTCTCGCCTCGTCACATATCCGAACTTGCTGTTTGGTTTCGGTGAGATACCCCTGGTGCATCACCCAAGTTCGAACAAAATAGTTTCTTACGTCTACTCCTAGGTTCTCTCATCTTTGTGCCGATGTATCACAAGATTGGACGCCGACCAGTCATGCTCATATCTGTTGTTCTGGTAAGCGCCTTCCCCTCGTAGAGCTATCCTTCGAGTTCGCCTGCTGACGACAATATCCTCTCAGTACTGCGCCGGGCTCCTGGGCTGCGCTCTTTCTAGCTCCTACAACGTACTTCTTGGCTTCCGAATGCTCCACGCGTTTGCTTCCTCGGTCTGCGAAGCACTCCCGGCACAGGCTGTGGCGGACATTTTCTTTCTCCACGAACGCGGTAAAGCACTTGGCTGGTATACTTGTAGGTGTTATCATCACCACTTCAGTCTCTTGGAGTGGAACCATGCGCCGAGAAATCCACTGACCTCGTGAACAGTTGCTCTAACCACTGGCACCCTAAGCGCTGTCCCTGCCAGTTACATGCTGTCTGGCGGCAAGTCTTATAACCTCTTCTTCTGGGTCGAATTTGCCTGCGGATGTCTCTTGTTCCTCGGCACATTCTTCTGCTTCGAGGAGACCATGTACCTTGGAAGGGTGCAGGCCCTAGGCGCCAGACCTATGGATGATCATGTTGTCAGCTACGAAAAGGACGACGAGCAAAGCGTTCGGCAAATCGAGAGCCGGGCAAGACAGAGCGATTCAGAAGTGCCCACACGAAAGACATACCGACAACAGCTCAAGGTTTTCGATAAGACTGATCCCGAATCTCCAGTATTTCTCATGATGGTAATTTCAACCTGTTGCTGTGTTTTGCCCAGACAGCGAAGATCATTCTGTTATGGTGACTAATGTATAGTGTCATTCAGGCCCGATCGTTCACGTACTTCATCGTTCCTCCAGTCTTCTGGGTTTGTTCCACCTACGGTATGTGCAAAATTGCAAATGAGAAAAGCGCTGTGGCTCAATGGGTAATTTAGGCATGATCATCGGTCTCGGAGCTCTTGCTTTCACGTCAACCTTTCCAGTCATCGTCGCTTCGCCACCATACTCCTGGCCAATTGTAAGGACGTCTGAATGATCGCTTTGACGAAAGCTGTGTCGACTTAAGGAAAGGTTCAGACCAACTAACGCTTAATGTGCAGGAAAACACAGGCCTCGTCGCCGTCGCTGCCTTTCTTGGCTACCTTCTTGCTATGGGCCTGCTCGGTACGCTTCCTGATCGCTTTGCAGCAAGATTGACCAGGAGAAACAAAAACATGCACGAAGCGGAGCACCGCCTCTGGTGCCTTGTCGTGGTTTTCTTGATATCTCCGGCATCGCTCATCTTATATGGATACTGCGCAGAGAAGCACCTGCATTGGATTGGCCTCGTCTTCGCCGTTGGCATCTTCCAGTTTGGTAAGTTCGATGCTCGTTCTTCGATGATCGAGTCTAACCATCCTCTGCTGCAAACTAGGCTCTTTCTTCTACTTAACTTACACGCTTGCCTACGCTATGGACTCGTACGAGGCAAATATTCCAGAGATGTTAATCGCCATGAACGTTGGGAAGCAGGCTATCTCGTTCGGATTCGGATTCGAGGTCATTAACTGGATCACCGAGAACGGATATATTAAAATGTTTGCAGGCATTTTCTGTGGCGTCTTAGTAGCTAATAACCTGGTGGTGTTTATCTTCCTTGCCTTTGGCAAGACTATGAGGAGGTTTTTCGGACAAACCCGACTTGGAAAGATGCATAAGAATAGTATTACTTAAGGTAGTTTTGTAAATTGACATCTCTAGAGAGCTTTTTTCGTATTTCTAAGGTTCAATCAGCCTGTTTCGGCATTTAATTGAAGATTTCAACTTTGTAGCTCTCAAACATTAGATTCCACTAAATGGTCAATATTCAAACTAACCTTCCCTCTTTTTCTTGTTTCATTTCTGGGTTACATGCTGGCTTTTACTATAAACTGGAAGCTACTCATATATTAATGAAAACTTTAAATTATGTTCTACATGCACTTTCACGTTGAGGGAGGAGTAGGACTGTCTTAGAGCAGATGAGCATGGGGAAGCAACCTGTTCAAGTATTCTTTGCTGTGTTATTTTCTCTGTCTAGGGAGTTAACCTGGGAGTATGGAATCGCCTCTGATCCAGATTCTCCTTTCACTGCGCCCGATAACAGTGTTACCACGCCCTAAAGCAAGACAGTTGCAGCAGGCCCTGTAATCTCAACTCCTTTGCCCCCTAACTAATCACATCAGCTTTGATAACGTGGAATTCCGACCTCGAAAATGGCACGCTGAGTTCGCTTCAGGCCTGAAGTATGACCATTCCCTTTTGCAAATGCCAAAGAAAGAAAAAGCCTACCTGGAGGTTCATAGAAACTTGGCTAAAAATACTCTGTCAGCCGCCTGCATGCCATAACAACGTGGTGTGAGGGGCCAAACTTTAAAGATGATTACGAAGGAGCCCCATAGCGCCATGATCCCGGCGCGCGAACCGAGGTTGAAGCTTTCGCCGGTTTGCTTGGCTGCGAGATGCCACTTTTCTAAGCTGTGGCCACTGATTGGCCATGCTTAATTTAAACGGGTTCTATGTCAGCCGGTTGCGTCTATGCCCACTTAGCACCTACGGCTAAGACTGGTTTCTGGAGTTGACTAGGATCTTTCCTCTATAAGGCTCGCTCGCACACGTCATGGTGCAGTTTACTCGGCTTCCTACGATTGCATGGCGTGATCTTCAACGACTAGGATGTAAGGTTATAAGGCCTTAGGGCACTGGCAACGTAAATTGCCCTCCCTATCTTCGTGGGAACTTTCACACCTTGGCACTCCGAGATACACCGCGCAGTCACTGTTTTGCTTCTCTTGCCTTTCTAAAATTTGTCACACATCTGCTTTACCAAATTTTCTATTCCGGCTACTGGAAATGACACCTCTTCGGGTTCTTTTGTTTGGCGGCAATGCCTCGATCTCTCGCCTAATGACACCAATGATGCTTGAACGTTCTTGGGACGTCATCAGCGTGGTCAGAGATGCACGACAGAGAGACAGAATCCTCCGATTAGGAGACGGCAAAAAAGGCAAGGTGGACGTCATGGTGCACGATCTGGAAGGGTTGCAGAGCGTTTCTGATGCCCAAGCCATCATCGAATGTGCGAAGCCCAACACAATCGTTTTCGCCGCAGGTACGAATACCACAAGTCAAGAATTGCACCCTGCTTGTCGTACACGCTTGGCTGAATCTTTTTCATAGGCTCCATGTCCAATCCATTCGGTGTGGATCGAGATGCTGCTAGGTTCATCATGGAGGTATCTGCAGCCGACTCCGATATCATCAAGTTCCTTTTCATCTCATTCCCCTCATCGCGCAGAAACAGAGCGCCGTGGTGGTCGGAAAGCGCTTATCGCGACTGGTTGACAGAGAAATCCTCTTACGGAGATATCTACCAGGCGAAGCTTGAGGCCGACGAGTACCTTGTCGCCCAAGCCAACGCCCGAGTGAGCCGAGGAGGCCCAGGTTTCCAAGCAATCAGCCTCAGGCCTACTTGGTTGACAAATGCAAAAGGAACTGGTCGGGTGCAGCTCGGCAAGGGCGGTTGTGTGGGACAAGTCACTCGGGACGATGTCGCTTGTGTCGCCGTGAGTCTCCTATCCAGACATGATACCAAAGGATGGTTCGATTTGTTTCAAGGCGATGTCAAAATTGAAGATGCGGTAGAGACAGTCGTGAAAGACGGAACCAATTGCATTGAAGGAGAGGACATCCGAAGCATGTACCAGTTGGTGGATTAGTTCGAAGGCGACGGGTTAGGTCACGTTGTAGGGGCTTAGCAAATGCGTCTACGACGACGAGAGCACCGGCGAGATCTGCTGGGCTCTTAGGTAGCCAAGTTATATTTCAGGAGATAAGACGATGGAAAGAGGCTTTCTGGTCTATAAGTTCATGTCAAGTTCCAGTGCTGTGAACTTTAGATATCTGTCGTCCCGCTGGACACGTAATATACGGTATTGTGACCTCATGCTGCTGCTGCCATCAGGTGCCAACCTCAGCTCGGAGCTTTGAAACTGCTGATTGACTCTTTTCAAGAGCTTCGGTCAATATTTTGGCTCCATGTTCCGCCTTTCCCCTTGTGCTTTGTACTCAGACGCGGCCGTCCCTTTAGCCGGTCAGTCGTGCTATTGAGCAAGATGACGATAAATCCCGAATATTTGCTGCGGTTGAGTAGTCATTTGCACGGTTTCGATAAGAGCACGGTTTCTAACTTGTCTTGCCACGGAACGCCTCGGTAATTCCGATGCAGTTGCTGCTGAGTGTGGCCTCCTTTCCATGGTTGGAGGCACGAGGTCAGCGAAAGCAAAAGCCGACCTTGGCTAGCTAATAAACTGCACGCTCAGTTCACTGCGTAATGTTTGGGAGGTACTTGGGTAACGGCGAGGCTTCCTGGCTGTACTGGACCCACTGGACGTCCACGCTGGTGATTTGGAGGTACCAAGGCAGGGCATGAGAGCGCACAATCCGAGGTTCCGATAGGCTTTCCTTTGCGAAGTTGTTGACGTGGCGGTGGCAGTGCGTGCATAGCCTGACAGCGACACGATCACTCGCAGCCTGATGCGCCCTCCCTCTTCCTCCTTTGATACTCAAATATGAATTGGCCGAGAAACAGTCGCTTCATCTACCTTTACCCATACCGGTAATTACATCCCGAGCAAAGTCGAATCATAACCAGATCGACATCTCGCCGAGATGGATGGGAGACGGCCTTGGCACGAAGACGATGCTGACACAAGCTCCCCCTTTCCTCCAAAGCGACAGAAGGCTTTTCACGATAGCCTGGACAATGGCGTTCACGAGTCGCGAAACGGATTGCCCACTTCGCATAACCGATACACCATCGCTTGGATTTGCGCGCTGTACATAGAGATGGCAGCAGCTCACGCCATGCTAGACGAGATCCACGAAGCCCTACCCAGAAATACGGACGACAGCAACACCTACACACTAGGGATCATCGGGCAGCACAATGTTGTCATTGCATGCTTGCCGCAAGGACAGTATGGAACGAATAATGCGGCGAACGTCATGACCAACTTGAAACGATCCTTCCCATCGATCCGGGCAGGCTTGATGGTGGGAATTGGTGGTGGGGCGCCGAGCGAGGTCGACATACGTTTGGGCGATATTGTTGTCGGAACGAGGGTGATGCAGTGCGATCTAGGAAAGATCGTCGGGGATGGCCAGATCCAGCACACAGCGATCCCGAAGATTCCTCATCAGCTACTCGGCACAGCCGTGTCTTCCTTACGAGCAAAACATGAGCGAGATGGCAGCCGGGTTCCATCCATCCTGCGGGAGAAGTTTGAGGGACCCGGGTATTGTCGTCCGAGCTCACCGGATCACCTCTTCTACGCGACCTATGATCATGAATCTCCAACGCTTGGCTGTGATGGATGCGACCATGCAAAGCTGGTGCCACGAAGCAAGCGGATGAAGGACGACCCGCAAATACATTATGGTGCAGTCGCCTCAGGAAACCAAGTCATGAGGAGCGGCACTGTCCGGGACAACATTGCTCGTCGACTCAACGTCATATGTTTCGAAATGGAGGCCGCTGGCCTAATGGATATTCTCCCTTGTCTCCCAATCCGGGGAATTTGCGATTACTCAGACTCTCACAAGAACAAGGAATGGCAGAGATATGCCGCGGCTGTTGCCGCTGCATACACAAGGGAACTACTGGAGGTGCTACCCGTTGACGAAGCGCGTGCAAAAGCTGCCTCCGTGCCCAACCGTCGTAAGTTAACCTCATGGCATTGCGGAGCTTGTGCTGGTCGTCGTGGCTCACATCTAGTGTGTAGATCGAGATTCATCGACCGGTCACCGGCAGCGATTGCTGGACTCCCTCAAATTTGACCAAATAAGCTCTCGAAAATCGACCATCGAAACCGCCCACCGGAAAACATGTCGATGGTTTCTTAACCACCCTGACTACCAAGCATGGCTTGATGCCGGAAAATTGACGCAACATCATGGCTTTTTATGGATCAGTGGCAAGCCAGGTGCAGGCAAGTCGACTATCATGAAGTTCGCATGCTCGAGCATGGAGAAAAAAGCACGCCACAAGCATTCTATCGTTGCTTCGTTCTTCTTCAACGCTCGGGGAGAATCCTTGGAAAGGTCGATCTTGGGAATGTATCGATCTTTGCTACTCCAATTGCTCGAAGGCTATCCCGATCTCCAGGCAGTCTTAGACGACCCCGACCTCATTTCGCCAAGTCAGAATGGATGTCCTTGCTTGAACGTTCTAAAGGACCTGTTTCGCAACGCAGTTTCCGCTCTCAGTCAACGCCCGTTTACTTGTTTCATCGATGCTCTCGACGAGTGTGACGAACAACAGGTTATGGATATGGTCCAATACTTTGAAGACCTAGCAGAACAAACCACGGAGGACCACATTGCGCTCCGAATCTGCTTCTCTAGTCGACATTATCCTTACATCACCATACGAAGGGGGATCCAACTCACGCTAGAGAACCAGCCAGGTCATGCCGAAGACTTGGAAAATTACGTCATAAGCCGCCTCCGGATCAGAGAACCTACTCTTCTCGAAGAACTGCAAATCCAACTTCTCGGGAAAGCCGCTGGTGTTTTCCTGTGGATCGTCCTCGTTGTCGAAATCCTTAACAGAGAAAATGCACGGGGTGGACTAGCTCTGAGAAAGAGACTCGCGGAACTACCAGATGACTTGAGCAAACTCTTCAAGGACATCCTGAGGCGTGACAATGAGAATATGGAGGATCTCCTGCTTTGCATCCTCTGGATTCTCTACGCAAAGCAGCCATTGCGACCAATGGAGTTCTACCATGCTCTCTGGTCCGGTTTGTCACTGAAGCATCTAGTCGATCCCGAAATCCCAGATGTCACCGTCCTAGATGCTGGCGACAGAGTTAACAGATATGTTATCAGCTCCTCGAAAGGACTTGCTGAGATCACTAAATCCAATGAGCCAACCGTACAATTCATTCATGAATCGGTCCGAGATTTTCTTATCAAAGACAAGGGTTTGCATGAATTGTGGCCTGATCTTGGATTTGATTGGGGGAGTCCAATCCATGAGAGACTCAAGCAATGTTGCAATTCATACATCAACCACCCGTGGGTGCGTGCTTCCGTTAGCGAGCTGTGGTCAAAGGACAAATTACATGTGCGGCTGGCAATCTCAAAGGAGTACCCGTTTTTAAATTATGCCAGTGAGCATGTTCTCCGCCATGCTAACGCTGCGGCGAGTGTAATTCCTCAAGACGAGTTTCTATCTCGTTTTCCTATTCCCCATTTTGTCAATATCATCAATATTTTCGAACGGGACAAGGTGCGCGAATACAGCCCGGATGCAAGTCTCTTCTATCTTCTCGCAAAAACCGGATTCTCAGAGCTCATTCGCACGAGGCTCAAAAAGGATCCGCGTGTTCATTGTTTTGGAGAGAGATATGGGTACCCCATATGTGTCGCTTTGGCCAATGGTAATATAGATGCTGTTGCCGCTCTTCTAAACTCCCCTTCGAGCATCTGTAATGGAGTTGACATTTTAGAGGTTTTGAACCGCAGGAAACTCATGAATGAGTTCAAAAATCGAACACCGCTATCTTGGGCTGCCCAGTATGGGCTGGTCGGCATTCTCAAGTTGCTTCTCCAGACAGAGACGACCATCAATGAGGTGGATCTCGGAGGCCAAACGTCACTTTCACGGGCTTCAGAGAACGGCCACGAGGCGGTGGTGAGGGTTCTCATAGAGAACGGAGCAGACATTCAGGGCAGCGATAAGGATGGATGGACACCACTCTTATGGGCCTCGATCAGTGGCTATAGGGCAGTGGTAAGGCTTCTTATTGAGAATGGAGCAGATATCAACGCTAGAAATAAGAGTGGATTAACACCACTTGGACAGGCCTCAAGCAGTGGCTATGAGGCAATAGCAGGGCTTCTTATTGAGAACGGAGCAAACGTTAATGCTAGCGATAATATTGGATGCACACCACTCTCAAGGGCCTCAAGGAGTGGCTTTGAGGCGGTGGCAAGGCTTCTTATTGAGAATGGAGCAGATATGAACGGCAGCAATAAGGATGGATGGACACCACTCTCATGGGCCTCAAGCAGTAGCTATGAGTCAGTGGCGGGGCTTCTTATCGAGAAGGGAGCTCACGTTAACTCTAGTGATAATGGTGGACGGACACCGCTCTCACACGCCTCAATGTATGGTTGTGAGGCAGTAGTAAGGCTTCTTATCGATAAAGGAGCAAACGTTAACTCTAGTGATAATGGTGGACAGACACCACTCTCACTGGCCTCAGAGTATAACAATGAGGCAGTAGGAGGGCTTCTTATCGAGAAGGGAGCAAACATCAACACTAGTGATAATGATGGGTGGACACCACTCTCACTGGCCTTAAAGTATAATTACAAGGCAGTAGCAGGGCTTCTTGTCGAGAAAGGAGCAGACCCGGCGTGAATCAGGCCGGCTACTGTTGTGATTAAGAAAATATTGTGGGTATCATGCCACGTTTGCGGGATGTATCACTCGGGGATGTTTTGGAGCTAGCTTAGATTCTGTGTCTAAAGAGTTAAGAATCAATTAGCGATATACAACCCTCACACTACGATTGAATCAACTCAGCGTGTCATTTCCAAGTGCTTGATCTCGAGGCCTGAAGAACGAACTAAGGAAAATGAGCTAAGAACTAAGTCTATAATACTAAAACGCTCACTACAGCAGGGGCGTTAACAAAGGAGAGGTCTACCAAGGGTTGGCAACAGTAAGATGGCGACAGTAATTGATAGGTTACGCGTCCGGTCAGTCCACATTCGGTCGGCCCCATGTCGCCCAGGTACAATCTAGACAACAGAATCTGGCTGTTTTGAGGAACAGTAACATAGATATAACTTGTCGATAATAGGGCGCACTGCGGGGTCATGGAAAGTCCCGTCGACCTCATGAATCAGCAACGCAATAAAAGCACCTTCTCGACTTGATCTCTCATCCACAAGAAAATACAGTTCTCTTTATTCAAAAATTATCCATCATGACTTACTCGCTGTACATTGGAAACAAACGCTACTCCTCGTGGTCCATGCGACCATGGGTCCTCCTCAAAGCCCTGAACATCTCCTTTGAAGAGAAGCTCAACCTCTTTAAGCCCGGCATTCGCCAGCCCGAATTCCTAAACTTCTCCCCCAGTGGCAAGGTCCCCTGCCTCCATGACAATGCTACCTCCATTGTCATCTGGGACTCGCTTGCCATCTGCGAATACATCGCTGAATCGCATCCTGGCGCTTGGCCAACCGATGCCCGTGCCCGCGCCTTCGCCCGATCAGCGGCGGCGGAAATGCACTCGGGCTTCCCTGCCATTCGGAGTGAGTGTGGGATGAACGTTGGCATGCGCATCACGCTGGTCACACGGAGCGAGGGGCTGAAGAGTGACATTAGCCGCTTGAATGAGCTTTTTAACGAGGGGCTGGAAAAGTTTGGCGGGCCCTGGTTCGCTGGCAAGGAGTTTACGATTGCGGACGCTATGTTTGCGCCCATTTCGTCTCGGTGCAAGACGTATGGGATTGAGCTCGAGGGTGCTGGCAAGGAGTACATGGATCAGTTGTTTAAGCACCCGGCTGTGCAGGAGTGGGTTCGGGCTGGAATCAGGGAGACGTCCAGGGAGCCACTTCATGAAGAGGAATGCAGAGCAGGAGGCCGAACTTGCATTGAGATAACTGAACAAGACTGAGGAGAGAGCTAAGGTAGCGGATGTAGACGTGAAGGAGGAAGACAACACACATAATATGAAAGAAGCCACAATGCCAAATCTGTGAATCTCCCTTGTAACGCTTCAAGAAGAAGCTCAAGTGTAGTGCGGTAATCTTCGCAGGAAACAGCAATCCGCTTACGCAGATGTGTAGCATTATACGAACTGATGCTTAGCTTATACTGACATGGTGTTCTTTCTGGCACTTCTACAGCCATTCAACAACCACGACAAGCGCCGCGAGTTCTCGCCGATCACGATTATTCGTCCCGGCCGGGAGGGTGAGGCTAAATCTTGCCGTCATCTTACGATTCTCTCGACTTCTCTAGGAAGAGCGACAAGAGACTGGTCGATTGATGCAACGATGCTGAAGAGAGTGGTTAGGGTCTTTCCAAGCCCCAGGTCATCAGTAAGAATGCCTCCAAGAAACTCATCAGCTTTTTTGCTCTTGGTCCCTGTGAGGGAGTGTTGGTAACGGGTTAGAATGCCTGGTTCGCGATCATGCGGTGAAAACAAGTAGATGGAACTCACCACACTTCGCCGCTCTCCAGTGATTTCGTCTCTTTTAACCCCTCTCTTGCAGTTGATGCCATGGTCTCTCGGCAGATCATGAAGTTGGGCACCACGTCCCATGTGCCCCTGATGGGGTCTCTTTACAGTCTATTGACATCATACCCTCACATTTCTTGTAGCAAGACCAGATAGTCGTAATCTTCACAAAACCTCGGAAACCAGTAGTCGTAGCAGACTGATAAAGTTTCTATTCGCGTTCTATTTGGGACTTCCGACTCTTAAACTGTTCCTAAATGATTCTAAGATGACCTTTTATAATGAGAACGCCCCGCGCTGCTGATGGCCATGAAAAGAAGACACAAAACAAGAGCGCTAAAAGACAATGCAAAAAGGAAAACATGTAGCGAAGTGGCTTTTATGTTACAACCACGTGAACAATCTTTCGAGATGGAATATCAATAGTAATAGAAAATGATCAGTGGTCCTCGACGTCTTCGTCTCGCCCGGGATACATAATGTCCTGGACAACCACCGCTCGGACGTGATGGAAGAAAACAAAGCCGAACATCAGAAACAGCACGATGCTCATGCCTGTCGTAACCCAGGCTACGCCGTCCTGGTGGAGCTCTCGAGCGATGGATATGGTAGCCAGGATGAAGCCCGTGTTGGGGAAAACCATGGCCCACCAGCCAAGGTGGAAGTACTTTGGTGGGGACGAGATCACGGCGACGACCGCGATGCCAAACCACCAAAGACTCAGAGCCCAGAGGAAGATAGCGCCCATAAGGGCCAGGGTGCGGATGGTACCAACGTCAACCAGCACACCGTCACTGTCGGGGTCGAGGTTCTCGGGAAGGCCACGAGCCATGCCGATGAGTGCTAACGCCGTGAAAGCTGGTGGGCCGACACACATGAACAGTCCTGGACGGTGCTCGCGATTGGGCAGGCCAGCCTCCATGAGACGACCGATCATGTGAGCGTACATCATGACGGCGACGGAGAGCCCGAGCCCCTGGCAGGTCAGCCCAGCCACGATAATGGGCACGGCGGCGATGTCTGGGATCGTTTCGGCGATGACGGAGGCGATGGTACCGGAAAGCATGATAGGGAATATGGGCAGGATCCATGTAGGCATCATGGTCTGTAGCTTGAAGCTGTGCGCCGCAAATACGTAACTGTACTGCCCGATGGCGAGAGCAATGGTCGCCACAACATACACCCAGAATGAAGCCTGCACGGCCCAGATGAGGTTATCATTGTCTTTAGGTATCGCATACCGGTCCGTGCTAGTGATGAGCGTTGCCACAGAGAGGAAGGCAGTTGGTACGAAGAAGCCCTCTCTTGGGTGCGTGATAGACCGCACGAAATCTCCCCGGTGGAGGAGGAAGCGCATCGTCATGGTGATGGTAACGGCGGAGAAAATAAAGATGTTGATGATGTAGATGGCCAGGCCGATGCTCAAGAGACCCGGGAACTGCTTGATCTGAGCGGCGATGAGCATAGACAGGCCGCCCGTGCTCATGGGCAGTGTGTACCACGCCCATGTGAAGTGGTGTAGTCGTCGTCGAAGCGTTAGCTTCGGCCGGTTCGGATCGTTGATGTCGACGTTATGGAGATCGTCTTGCTCGCCCTTTTCTAGAACCGGCGTCATCGAGTTGTCTTCTCGCTCATCGTGGCCCTTGGAGGGATGGTCGACATCCAGGTATGGATACTTCTTGTAGTTTTGCATTGAGACCTGGGATTCGGATGAGTCCCTGACGCTGGAGCTACTTGATCCAGGCTCGAGGGCGGCCGGCAATGTGTTGCGTCGGTCCATTTTTGCTATACTCGGCGTTGACTTTCAAGGATGGAAAACACAAAGGATTGGAGAAAGGCGGGAGGAAAAAGATGGATGAGCGGATAGAGAAACGATGTTGCAAAAGGGAGGATAAGCGAATAATATAAATAAAGAGCAACGCCGCCAGGATAGTTTTCTTAGATATCAGACATGAGAGAAAAATTTGGAATGCTGCGGCATAATGGAGGAGGCAAGGACTGATTCAAGGCAGAACTGACAGAGGTGTGATCGACGAAATAAATTTGCCATCCCAGCCGCGATATCACGAATCTCAGGGAGAACCGGGTCCAAGAATACGACCCGCGTCCCACAAAAACTTGGAAGATCAGTATGTCGCTTGCGACATGTCCTGCTTCGAGGTGGTCTCAGACAGTCCAAATTCACTATTTTTTACAAGCCGCTCAAGCTCTATCATCACTCGTCAAGGTATCATCACTCATCAAGGAGGCTTAAAAGGGAAGGAGGGTCGCCAAACAGGAAGCCCCCTCGACCAGGCGGCGCCGGTTGTTTCTGGTTATCAGCATATGTTCCTTTATTAGATCGCTAAAACGCACGGTTCCCGGAATTTGAGGCTCAAAAAGCGGCAGGATTGCCCGGCACTTATTGTCCAATCGGACGGCGTCTCGAGATTCGCAGTATCCCCTTTTCGGGAGGGGGCCTGGATGTCAATCGTGGCGATCTCACTCTCTGGGCGTCAAACAATCACCAGAAACTGGCCCTACCCCTGCCCCATGGCTTGGACCCCCACGGTCCGGATCTGTTGATGACGACGGCGGACACGGTAGCTATCTACTAAGGATAAAACTAGGGGATAATTCTTACCCATATTTATTTATAGTAAGATGTAAGAAAATCTGATCCCTTTGACAGTCCCGAGGCAACACTTCCGTACCGGGCCCCACATGAGCCCAGCTAAGGCAGAGATACATACAGTGACGTTGAGCAGCCGCTGATGTTGTAAATTAGCAGTAGAAATAGGGATCGCTGCCAAGTTCAATAAATCTCTATGTCGATCCGAGAAGTGTGAGGACTTGTACCACCACATAAACTTGTGTGAGGTCCAATGTACCTTTCAATTGCCTCTTTCTGGTTGGAATAAATCCTTACTCGTGACCCAAGTATTGCCTTAGGACTGTCAAAGGGGTAGGGCGCGGCAGCTTCGGCATGGCGCTTGTTAAATGAGCCTCAAGAGGCCGCCGAACCCGGGTCTTGGCCGGGACAGGGGGTGGTTTGACTATCTTTGGGTGCTTCGGCCCTCTTGATATCGGGACGTCTAAGGGAATGTCTTTATCCCCGATTGCGAATCAAGCCCCACCGACACGAGAAACCATCGGAATATATTTATCTTGTGCTATGCACCACGTCGTGGCAGTGCTGATCCATCAGAAAAAATGAATGAAGGGGGTTTCTTCTCGAAGGGAAGCTAAAACAGGCACATGCAAGAAAGAGGTAAGAAAGAATCCTGCGAGATCATTGTTGATGCTCGGTCATATGCGTCTGGATGCCTTCACTCGACCTCAGTGGACGGCTGTCCGGCATTAGTAATACAACTATTGATAAGGTTGTAAACAAACTTATTATGAAGACAGCTTTAATTTTAGCTCATTTTCTTTTCCTTTAGGAAGGTCGAAGTGAGTTGTTTCAGCGTTAGCGCAATATTGAAACATCCTAGATTAGAACTGTCACATATTACACTTGCGGGTATCGGCAGGCTAAGACGGATTTCCTTACTCACGGATCCTCTAGATCCAGTCTCAAAGATGGGATCCACCAAATCTGGTTTCAAGGGTGGGATCCATCAAATCCGGTCTCAGGACCGTCAGACCTACTGTCTCAACGATCTTATAATAGCCCCTAGGATGGCCATGCCTCTCTATATATAGAGTATGGATTCCACGTAAAAGATACCGGCTTCGTCATCTGCGCCATCCGGCACTCTAGTGTCCCAACATCACCGGCAGCGAACGCGCGCCTTCCATATAGATCTCATGGTTTTCCTCTTGTGAGATGCGTTTTCGCCGCCTGCCTTGCTTCGATGGTGGTTGGGGCGGCGGGCGTGCTGAGGGATACTGACCTCTAGGAGCATGCGCCTCACACGAAGTGGCCCACGTAAACTGAAGCAGGCGAGGCCGGGATCCGATATCGACATCAAACTCATCTCCCCTATTGTCCGGTCTCCCTTCAATGGGCTTCCTCTTAGCTGGAAGACGACGGCCACGCTTGTTGCCAAAGGTCTGAGGCTTGTGCATTTGCCTCCCCTGGCCCTTGTCGGTACCGTCGATGACATGTGGCGGCTCCCCAGCTTTTGTCTGATCACCCTGAGGCGGATCGGGAGTGGGGGAGGTGCGAACAGCGTCGTTTCTTGGCAAGTTGTGCTGCCCGTCGCCGTCGTTCAAGCATCTCCGGTCAGCGCAGTTGGACCGTCAGATTCCCCCGCGATGCTTTGAGCAGGGACAGGAACATGCTGACTGGCTTTTTCATAGCCCAAGTCCCCAGCTTCGTCGGCGTGGATATCTCCGCATCGGTTGTGCGGCAACGCACATCGAACTTCGTGTCGCGAAGGAAAGAAGGAACAGAATCGTCGGTGGACGCCAAACCAGTTTTACAAGTGTTCCTATCTTGTCTTTGTATGGCTTCGTTCTCTTCGGGCAATGTAGAAGTCGCCCTTGAACCATAAAGGTTGCTCCCGGGGAACCATGTTAGGGTCTTCCGGGTTCATGCCCTCCTCTGGAGGGGATGACTGCTCTTCATTTAGAGAGCTAAACAGATCGGGCGGGTCAGGCAGTTCGGCATAGCGGCATAGCGGCGATGGAGGGGGTGAGCTCGGCATGAAGCTCATGTGCTTCTTTCGGTCTCGCGGACGTCAAATTTGGGCTGCCAGCTGGGCATACCAGTCGCCTTAATGGGGATACCGAGACGCCCGCTCTCTTCAAGGCAGAGCTACACATCCTACTTCCATCCATGCCTTCAAGGGTGGGAGGGAGTTTGACCTCTTCCAGACGATCACGTGGAGGACAAGTAGTAACAAGGGCGGATGCTGAGAGGGCATCCATAGTTAGTGACCTCTACGCCCTTGCCCATTAAGGGGTCCTGGCGAGATCGTTGTCGCCGCCCGAAATGCGGTACGGCTGCCATGAGTGAATCTAATCGTGGACACCTTCACAGCCCTGGCGCAGTGCATGCTGGATACGGCGGCTACTAGGAACAGGAGTATAAGGGGGACGCTTGTAGGAAAGGCGGGACATCGCTTGTTCTCCTTCCAGACGTAGCAATCACATATCTTCGGATGTCGAAGTGGTATTCTAAGTGGAATCACGGGAACAGACGTAAAGCTTAAGCAAGTTAGGATCAACGAGGAAGCAGACAAACCTAGCTACTAGGTTAAACTCTACGTACGAAGACCGTGGGGCCCAGGAGCGGGCCCAGGAGCCAGTAGAATGGGAAAGGGTGAGCAGAAAGCTGATGAGGTCCGCACGGGCTGAGGCAGGCTGATGCAACGCTGGGCCGGCTGGCGCACCAACTTCATATGCGATCTTGCAGCGAGGATGACCAAGAGTGCGCTGGCTGAATGCACCTCTCTATTCCTACGTTCGCCGCGGTGGAGAAGCCGAGACGAAGAAAACTAAACAATCTGCGAAATAGAGAATTTGATGAGCAAGTGTCGCAGGTTCCGAAATGGTGGGGCTTGTCTCGTTGTATTAGACGGTGCTTAGAGATGCCCGCTAAGCGACGTCGTGGCTAGTCACCTCTCACCGCCGCAATACTGGTGCTGGCTGGACCCTGATTGACAGCAGAGCCATACGCAAGAAGTATCATAACTGTCAAAACTTCGTTAAAGTGGTCGCAGATATAGATGATGTCGCCGGCATAACCCGATCTCCTTAGTGAAGTTAGGATGTGATTCATTTTGAAGTCTTTGAACAATGAAAGGACAGCCATTGCCTAGACACTCTTCTCCAATACAAACCCAGACTCCCTGCTCATATCCTCAACGGCCTGTTTAAGCAACGAGACCATCTGGTAAAGCTCTGCCTCAGTCACGATATACGGCGGACACACCATGACATGCTCTACATGTACCTCGCCGGCCCTTCCCAGGTTCCCCAGAATGTTCAAGCCCAGCTCTAGGGCACGCACAACAACCTTGTCGCAAAAGCCGGTACCAGGCTCGAAGGGTATCTTGCTGCGTTTGTCCCGCATGAATTCAACAGCCCAGAAAAGACCGCGGCCTCGGATGTTTCCCACAAGCTCCAACGAACCTAGCTCTTGTTCCAACAGGTCCCCTAGTATTTGGCCCATGGCGGTGACGTTAGTCAGGAGTTTCTCGTTTTTGATGATTTCTTGTACCGCAATTGCGGCAGCACAGGCAGTTGGATGGGCCTATATTCCGTCAGTCGCCAGTCAAATTCGAGATCAAGTCAATATTCGTACCTGAAACGTGTGCCCGTGGAGTAGCCCACCTGATCCAGTGGCCAGAGCCTCGAAAATATGCTCCTGTAGAAGAACTCCCGAAAGAGGTACGAAGCCACCTCCCAAAGCTTTCCCGATCATCTGAATATCTGGTCCGGAAATTCCCTCCTGTTCCCACGCATGCATCGTGCCTGTCTTTCCCATCCCACACATGATCTACAATTGGTTTTAGTACAGTGTCTCGAGAGAACTTATTTCCCGCATACCTCGTCGAGAATGAGCAATATTTCATATTTATCGCAGAGTGCTCGCACGGCTTTGAAGTAGCCCGGCACTGCCGTAACACAGCCCAATGTTGTACCGGTCACTGTCTCGGCGATGAATGCCGAGACATTCTCTGGCCCGAGCCGCAGTATCTGTTCCTCCAACTGAGAGGCCAACCGTAGCGCGTAATGCTCAGTGCTCTCGCCCTGTTTCTGAAGTCGGTAACTATAGCAGGGATCAACAAAAACCACATTAGTCGATATCCAGTTGGAATAAATGGCTCGTCGCTCCTCGTGGCCAGAGACGCAGAGGGCGCCGATGGTGTTTCCATGGTAGCTCTGCTTGCGCGCAATCATGTACTTCTTCTGCGGCTGGCCTTTCTCGGCCCAGTACTGCGTTGCGAGCTTGATGGCCGCGTCGGTGGCTTCGCTTCCGGAGTTGACGAAAACCGCCTTGGACAAGCCTCCAGGGCGATGCTTCAGCAGTAAAGAGGCCAGATCCTCGGCCGCGTCGCAAGTGAAGCGGGCGCCAGAGTACACATAGGCAACTTTGTTAATTTGGCGATCTCAGGCCTCGGCGATCTCAGGCCTGCCCTGTCCGATGCAGGAGACTGCAGGTCCGGCGGAAGCATCGAGAATGACTTTCCCGGATTCAAGAAAGAGGGAGACACCCGAAGCCCTCACAACCCTTTCCGGCCGTGCTTGAAAAGAGCGATGAAGAATGTTGGACTTGGTCACAAAGGGGTCAGCCATGGCTTCTAGGTTCGGATACACCTTCGTCTGTTTCAGTTTGGGCACCGATTAAAATGAAAATGACAAGTGAAAGTCGAATTCACAATGGAGATGCCGGCACGCCTATCTATTGCCGTGGTGTGGGGTATTTTGGCAACTTATCCCTATCATTGATCGCCGAGATGCGGCCCTGAAAAAAGCCCCGATAAGCCCGTAGAACCAGGCAAAGGATGGCTTGTTCGCTGTCCCTTGCCAATCCAGTTTTAGTCTATCTAGTCTACTTTAGTATCACCTTCAGCAGCTTCGATTCAAGCCGAAGGTTAATAACAAACATCCTCGTTTCTGCACGATGCAGTTGGGAATCGTAAAGCATCGCAAGACTGCAATGCTGAGTGTGCAAGGTAGTGTAAAGATAGCAATCCTTGCAATGGACATCGGTCTCGGGCCTCGTGCTCTGATTCTCCAGGCTAAACTCGAATGTCGGCCCTGTAAACCTTCCTAGCCTCGGAGACCACATTACAAGAGCGGATATGACAGCATCCTGGGATTTGGGTGCCCTGTGATGCGCCTATGGCTATGTAATATCTCAGCGTCAAGAGGATAATGTGAGGAGGGGAGGTTATATAGCGAGGTTGCCGAGACTGGTTCTGGTCTCGCAACGAACGAAAATCGGCGACTTGACAGATTTCGAAAAGAAGGAATTTCGATATGTATGCTAAACAGGGGAAAAAGTGGTTTGAGCCGTAGATTATCCTGGCCTGCCTCCCACGATTGCACGTTCCTTATTTTAGATGGGCAATCAGCCCAGAACGAATTTGTTTGTGGGTACGGAGTTTTCCTAACTCAAACGTCTCGAAGAAAGGCCGACATGGATTATATTTATCCATATCGGAAGAATTAGTCGAATCGGTTGATTTGTTTCAAGTAGAAGGGCTATTCTCTGATTGTGACGTACTATCCACGAAACCTAGCTTCCACCCACTCCTTCATCTAGACATCTGAAACGGTCGTAATTAATTTGAACTACTCCTGACCGCGACCACACCATTTTCTCAGTACTTAACCTGTAAAAACACCGCTTTTGTTCTTTGATCATCCCCCATTAGCCATTCGTTTTTGCGCTTTTTGAATATTCCTGTACATTTGATCGCCATGCGTGCTCTTTCACTTCTTGCCCTACAAGCCCTGGAGGTCTCTGTAACGGCAGCCCTGCCTTCGTTCGGACCCGGGTCTTCGTCGCTGTCGAGCAGACAGGCCGCATCGCAGCCCTCCTCGACCTACTGCGGCGCTCCCAACGAATTTGAGGTTCTTTCTGGAACGCCATGGATCGTCTTTTCCATGAACTACAACTACCAGTCGATTGAGGGATCGTGCTGCACTGGCTACTATGAGACAACGGGGTCTGGAGACTCTCAGTTGATCCACTGGAGCAGCATCTGGGATATTGATGCTTCAGTCAACCCGGATTTGGTCAAGGGATACTCATTCGTTGGTTTGACTCAGAACTTGCAGACGAGGTTGAATGCGATTGCAAGCATCCCCACCACATATGATTGGACTGTTACCAACTCTACTGCTTTTAAAGGTACGCATCTTTTATCCATTCACATGTTTCTATTTCATCATGCTAACTCACTTGTCTGTCAATAGGCAACGTGGTTTACGACTTCATGACCTCCGACACCAAGGGCGATGAGACGTCCAGTGCGGCACAGGAGCTCATGCTCTGGATTAAATACGAGGGTGGACAAATCCCGCTTGGGTACGACAAGGGCCCGGTCGCCACCATCGATGGCCTCTACGGAAAGGATGGCTGGAAGCTGTACCAGGGTCTGAACACCGGCACTGGCATCACCGTCTCCTCGCTGCTGGCCCCCGAGAACGACCAATTCGGTACTGCTGCCGGAGGTTCCTTCGAGGGCGACATCAAGGACTGGCTGCTTGCAGTTTCCAAGCAAGGCGTCTATTCTGAGAGCACCTTTGTTAACGTCGGTAACGCTGGCATGGAGCCGTTCTGGGGCACCGTCACTTTCGACAACAGCCTCGGCTTGAGGATCGACCTTTAGCTATCGGATCTGTCCTCAGCGGTGCACGCGGAGCGATGTCAAGGGGAAGAGGGAAATCACAGTCGCAGCTATAGATGAGACTTTCGTAGCTGCAATAAACTTTGTAATTGGGATATTCCTAATATGTACATATTCTCAGATACCGCTTGCCTTCAATTGCTGTGCACTCCACAACTCCATGTTTACAACCCAGACTTCCTTTCCCAGCTCAGGCACACTAGACCTTAGCAACAGCAATAATTGGCCCGCCAGCACCTTGCTGGATTAAAACTGCGGCATCTTGCCCCTCTTCCATGGATGCCTTGGGTGCGGGAAGCGGCACCATGAGATTTCCGCCAGTCCACTCTCCAATCTTAATGATGTTGGTGGCAACGTTGCGATGCTTGACCTTCTTGCCCTTGTTTGGCCCTTTGCCAATCTTGACGGTCTCGTCTTTGTTGTTATACAAAACCAGCAGGATATCATGAGGCTCGATCTCGTATTTATCCGAGTCGATACGAACG
Organism: Neonectria neomacrospora; assembly: GCA_013756995.1. NCBI lineage: Eukaryota > Fungi > Ascomycota > Sordariomycetes > Hypocreales > Nectriaceae > Neonectria > Neonectria neomacrospora. The sequence continues at coordinate 45,600 of JABSTB010000023.1, forward strand.
TCCGTGTCGTTGGCATCGACGTAGATGTTCCAGTCCATGGCCCGCTGCACTTCCCTAGCGCGGCCCACGATCCCGTCGATTTCACTCTTGCCGCCTGCACCAGAACCATCAGACACGCCGTTGACAACAATCTGCGGCGTGAAGAGGCTAGTGCGACTCCATTTCTTGACGTACGCCCGCTGGCGCTGGTCGGATACGGGTGCAGCTAGGGTATCTTTCCAGCCGAGGTGGTCGAAGATGGTGACGTCGTAGGTCAGGAGGAGGAGGTTTGGGTGGCTCGTGGCGTCCTGGATACCAGGGATGGCCGGGGGGCATGACTGGCAGCCCTGCGACTGGAAGAGCTCGACGACGGCGAGGGGCTCGAAGTCGATGAAGCAGGCGGATGTGTGCTGATGCATTGGGTCGTCACCAATAGGGTTGCCATGGTCGTCGACGGAGATGGAGCAGACGAGGGGTGCCTGCTTCTTGCGGCGGAAGAGCTTTCGAAGGATGGAAGCCATAGTGGTGGATGTAGATTGTAGATTGGTGAATAGGGACGAATTCTTAGGCTGATTGTTCTGGTGAGTGTCTGGTTGTGATGGATGCAAGCAGAAGTTGGACGACCCGCAGACTCTTATAGCTAGGGACAAGGCGCATGTTTATCGCATTTGGAATACGTGCAACGGTTAATACTGCACGTCAGCCACAGCTGAAGCAAGTAAAACAAGGATACGACCAAAGCTAAGTTAGTTTACAGCCCGCTTGACCCATTGGTATGGCAACGTGCCGAGTGACGTGAAGGAGGAGAAGACTCAGATATCTGCGAGGGACACTACTGGCTCGTAGGTGTCGGTGGCCGCCCGCTGTTGATCTCAGCTCGCATTCTGTGGCTTGAAGAAGCTAAGCACCCCTGACTGAACGAAGATCTTACCATGCTCGAGTCCTTAGTACGTGAATAGGCTGAATTAAGGATCAAATCACGTCTAAACAAGCCCTACGTGGCTTGCAAGATTACAACATCGCTGGCCGTAGAGCTCCTCCTCGATGTTGAGCTTTGTGTGAAGCCCCAGGCTTGGTTGATGCACCTCGCGCAATCTAGCTGCATTGGGAGATGGCTTCATCCTCGGAGCCCAAGCTGATTGGTCTGCTCCGCCCTGTTGCTGATTCCTCATCATGTTGGCGATGGAGTTGGGCGGGTCTGACGCTAATATGGGCCAAGCCACTGCTGACGACAGGGGTCTGAAGCCGCGGGTGCGTCAACGGAGATGAGGATGGAATCTTTGGACCGAGTTCTTGTGTGCAGCTGAGCCTACCAATGAAGAAAGATTCCATGTATCGATGGGTCTGCCATGGTTCTTGGTCTGTGTCTGGGGTTTCTTGTGGGCCAACGCGATACTGATGAGCCACATCAGCTCCCCAGAACCGACAATGATGATATCCCTGTCCACTACGCTGGTTAGCTGCCGTGGCTTTCTAGGGCTGAACATTCTGTGGGTTTCTTCAAACACCAGCTTCTACTCCACCCACCTAGGTCTCCCTCGGTTGCTCGCAGAATCCATGGCCTTGAGGCTGGGCTCGGCCGAGAACAACGTCATCGTTAATGTGGCATACAACCCAGCCCCATACTTGTGGGTTTTCTTGCCGACGAAGATCAGCTTCTTTCTGCCTAGCGGCCTCTCGTAGTTGACAACAGCACAACGGTGTCTAAACTGTGGCTCGGTTGCTCGCAAACCCCTTCCAGACAAAGTATTTGAAATAATAAGTAAAGTTACCCCAAGGCTGAATTTCAAGTGAAGACTTGTAATCAGACATCGATTGGACAGCATGCCATCCAAGTAACCCTTGGTCTTCGTCATGGGCTAAGCCTTTGGACACTGAATGCCTAGAGGGAGCCAGCCATCGAACAGTCATTCAGTAAATAGAAGAGCCGTATAAATCTCTTGCAAGAAGGTTCAAGATGGCATTGAATGTAGTTGTAGAAGAACCAAGTTCAGACAAAGAGTTCTTGCATTGAATAAGAACAATCACGAGGCCACTTGCACAAGAGTCAACTTAAGAACTATTGCATCAAGAGTCGACCACTATGACATCCTCAAGTAAGCTATTAATTGCCTAAAGTTACAAGCATGCACTAACTTGATGAAGGCAGAGACACCGGAAAGAGTTCGGACAAGAAAAATAAGCAAACGGGGAGTGAGACCAAGAAGCAAGCGGTATGGACATCTTCCATTATAGTTGCAAATGATTGAGAACTAACAACTCAGTTAGAGCAGGTCGTCAAAACACAAGTCGAGCAATTCCCATCAAAATACTCCGAATAGTGGACAGGAAGGCAATACTCCCGGCGGTCTCTGCCCTCCAGATTTCTTTTCATTCTCCGGCTCTGATGGCCTTTTCGAAGGCTTTGACTAGCTGGGAACTGGGAATGATATGGATAATGATGATAAACATGAGCTTCGATTTAGCGGAATGATGTTACACAAGGAACGGTTTATTTAGGTATCTTCTATGTCTGATTCCTTCACTTCTTCAACGTGCAGTTGAGCAGAGGCGTCCCATGTAGTTGATCACACCCATGCGGGTACACCTTAATTAAACCCCTGAGTCCTTAGACTTGATCTCGCACTATTGTAGTAGATATCTTCCATTAGACAGCTCAATTCACCGCAACCAAATTAGGCCCCGAGAACAGCTGCTGTGTTGCCTGCACTTCCTCCGGATGCAACGCCTGTCGAGTGACGTAAAACCCAAAGCCCGCAGGATTCTCGCCTTGGCCATAATTCGCCGTGATAGGACTCTTGTCTAGAAGCGCCTGCGCCCACACCATTCCCTCTGGTTCCTTTTCCAGGACGCTCATGGCCATTCCCACGGGGAACAAATACAGGAACGATGCGTCTTTGCTCCGGCTGTGGTGTCGAGTTACCCACTCAAAGGCGCGACAAATCTCCATGGCAGGGTCGCGCACCGTCAAGGATGCCCCTGGGCGACGGAGAGGCTCGAATGAAGCATATCTCACTTCTTCTGCGGGCAACGCGGTAGATGCACAAGCCTCAATGCGTCTGCCTGCGCCGAGGGGGTCCGTCTTCCAGAGGAGGGCGAGGAGCCACATCAGCGTAGCGTTGTAGAGCATGATCTCGATGGCGGCGACGAAGCGGTCGAACCTGAGACGGTCGAGGTGACGAGATGTTCCGATTGAACCCAAGACGGCGGCAGCGGCTCCGTTGGGTTGCCATGTCATGCCAGTTTCGACGCTGACCTGGTCGCCGAAATCGGTCTGCCACCGCCATCGCCACTGAAAGAGTGCCAGCAGTAGCTCTTCAACTCTCTCTAGTATCTTCTCGTATGAGCAGGGCTTGGCGAGTGCTGCCTCATCTAAGGCTGCGTGATCGCGTAATATTCTGGGTATGACGACGAGGATGTCGAGAAGTTCGCTTTGCGGTGTCTTGTATGCCGGGTTAAGCGCCCACGGCACGGTTCGCCACTTCTCATCGTCGAAGAAAAGACGTTGCTTACCGACAAGGCCGGCGATGACCTATTATTCATTGTTAGACAAGCTGGCAGGAGATGAGGAGACTATCCCATACCAGTGTGGCTCTCGCAGCCTCAAATGCATTGAGATAGGGCTGCTGCTGGAAGGCTTCTGGCCCACAGATATACAGCAACCTCGCGATTCCCTTGAGATGGAACATGGCCCCAGTACGGTCTGCATGTGATGCCTTCTCACCGTTAGCTCTCCTCTCACAAACCGCATGTCTTAAACTCACAGCATGCATCAACAACACCAAGATAGGAACCAAGAGCTCCTGCACACGCTGCACCATCGACATGCAATTCCCAAGATCCGCTGCCAGAGTCCCTAGACACTTCCCATACTGCACCACGCCCTCCAGTTCAATATCGGCCTTGTGGTTCATCCTCCCAAAGTTGGCCTGGGCAAGCGCCTTGGTCGCGTCGAGCGCCAAGTCCCCGAGCTTTCCCTGGGCGGCCTGGTCAAGCCACGGAGCGCCATAGGAGCGCCAGACAAAGTTGGAGAACATGAAGGAGAAGCAGAAGTCGCCTTGAAATGCGACTAGACTTAGCTCTGGGGGCGGAGATTGGACGTGGTTTGATGCTGGGATGAGGATAACCTCATTGCTTCGATGTGCAAGTTCCCAGACTGGCGGCTCCACCACTGGGAACGGCGCGGTGGAGGTGTGATGCCAGAGGCGGGCTCTTTCGTAGCCGAGACACTCGAAGCCGCCTTTGGTGCATCGCACACAGGTGGGTTTGGTCTCGTCTGGACACTGTCAATCATTGCCGAAATGGCGACGAAGACAGTTTCTTACCGCACTTGACGCGTCGCTTCCGACAGGTATTGCAGCCTTTGCTGCGACCGGGGACGCCTACCATGTGAAACGGTGACGGGGCTGAGACTGGAAAGGGATTGAACGGGCCTTTGGGTGATGATTGGCGACGTCATGTACGTGGATGACTCGTTTGTGCAATGTTTCCCGACGGGCGAGTGTTGTCTGGTAGCGGCGACGATGACGTGTGAGGTATATAGCGACGAAGGCGTGGGGGATTATATCACAGACATAGATACCTACCCATGCAGTTATTTGTCCAAAAGTGCAGAGTCAGAGCAGCTCGTATAAAGAACTGCCAAATCAGAGTCCAATGCTTCTCAGGTGAAGCATTGTGAGAAATGTCTCGACCCTACATACCTTGGATTCAGCCTAACGCGTCGGCAAGCCCGAACGACGCTGCGGAGACGGGGGATCCTAAACACTAGTAAGCCCATTTCTGTAGGGCTGAGTCCTCTCTTCCAATCGATGCTTCACCGTCTGAAGCAATGGCGCTATCTTTCACACGTCAGCCCCGCGTCCCACCCTGGACATTGCCGACAGTAGCGGGTGTCCAATGGGCATTCAGGGAGCAGTGCCTCATATCATCGAATACGTACGCTCAAAATGAGAATCTACTGTAGATACATGGGGCCTTAGGTAGTGAGTGTCTGGCAATATTGAGATATAGCGGTCCTCATGGTTCTTGGAAATGGCGTAACACTAATATCTACAAGAACACAGCTATTCCAGCCAGAAAAAGGAATTGCCCCAAGTATGGGCCGCATCTTCTTGCAGATAATTGTGGCAACTAACCTAAAAAGTAAATCAAAACAAATATGTTTGACGAAAGTAAGAATTGATATCCCTTCCCAAGCTGGAGCCCACTACAGCCACCACCGCTGATTGCTCATCCAGAGTCCAGACTTGCGACCTCAGAGCCCATTGGAGTCCAAGAAACCAGTAATAACTTTATAGGCACCAGTGGCATTGTGGTGGAAGTTGAAGTTATGGCTTGCATTTGGGTGCAGATACGGCGTAAATTTGGCGTTCTTCCAGATCGTTTGTGCTGGCTCCTCGAAGATACCTTCGCATTCTCCGTCGCAGATGATGTAGTCATTCTTACCCGTAATAGCCTGAAGCTCGGATCAATATTTCCTCTCAAGGTACCTAAGAATGGAGCAGACTCACCAGTGCGGCGCCCTCGAAGCCACTTGCGTCAAAATCGCCGTCGGTAATGGTGAGAAACTCGCCAATAGCAAACGCCTGCTTGTACTCCTCGCAGTAAGATGCGGTAGGGGTGTCGTAGAATGGGTACTTAAAGTACCTAGAAGCCCCTGCGTGTCAGCTGGACAGATCAAACACCAATATAAGCTAAACTCACGTGTTGATTTGAGCAATAGCGTCCACCCAAGTCAGATACCCAGGGTCAAGCGTCCCAAACCGTCTCGGGTTCTGAAGAGAAGCAACACGAGGAACAAAGGAGCGAACCAATCCATTTGCGTTTAGCCCAGTGGTATTGTAGTTGATAGCCGTTAGGATCGCAGCGTCCGCAATGCCTGGGTTTTCTGCCACAGCGAAGTGCGTGACAAATGAGCCAAAGGAGAAGCCCATAACTGCAAGCTTTTCCGGCTTCCCAAGCGTTCCGGTGAACCTGCCTGATTTGACTGTCTTCGCAAGCTCAACGAGGATGGCCTTTTGCACGCGAAGCTGGTTGGTGAAGCCCGAAACCCTGGAACATGTTAGCCGGCTGCACTTATTATCACCACTGTTCTAATGTCATACTTCTCAGACTCTCCCGTGCCCAGGCGATCGTAGAACCAGACGGAATATCCACTGTTGATGGAGTGCTGAACAAAATTATACTCCTCAGGCTGGTAGGCAGAGTTCCAGTGGGTGCGAGATTGCCCAATACCATGAGTGGCAAGGATAACAGTCTTCTTGTTTCCTTTCTTGGGGGTGCAGAATGACGCCGCAAGGGTGTAAGTAGCCGTTTCGTTCCTGGTGCCTACGATTGGGCTCGGATAGCCTGCACTAGCTCGCGTAGTCACGGCAGTGAGGAAGTCCTGCAGTGCGTAGTCATCCTTCCAGTCGGGGAAGTCAAAGACGAGGTTCTCCGAGGTAATGGTGACAGGGACTTTGTATTCCCAGCACTCGGCTTCGGGGGGGTAGTAGGGCTGGTTCAGAACAAGACAGTTACCAGAGGTGCAGGCATGGCCCATTACTAGGCTACTGGTACAAAGCGCCGAGACGATGAAAGCTCGGGAGGAAAACATTTTGGGTTTATGGCCTGAGTTTTACGTGTATAGCACTCGAGGCAGAGGGATGAGACGGGAAGGATGAAGGATGCGAGATGAGGATATTCAAGCCAAGCATCGGACGATAAGTTGCTATTATATAGCCATTTCTATCTCCTAATATTTAGATCCTATTGATACTTCAATTCTCTAATGCTGAAGCATGTCAGCAACATCGTCAATTGCAACTGAAATTGGGTAGGCAGAGTGACGCCGTATGTCGCTGGGGCTGACATGGAGACGCTCTGACGCTATCCCGTTTGGAGTAGCTTCTCGCGATGATGACTGTTTGCCTGGGCTTTAGAGAATATGACTACTGGTTTTGCCTCTACACACTTTCTCGACAGAAAACAACAACCGCCCCTCCATCCACAACGCTGGACTAAATCCCCCGCGGCGATGTTATCCCGCAACTAACTCGATCGCGGCGATCAACACCCGCGCTGATTATAGCATCATCATTTCTTCAGCTGCTGGAATACTCGTAGCTCCATACTCCGTTGCGGAAAACCGGTCGCTTCGTCAAAAGCGACACGGGAGGGACTCGACTCTTTCCCTCGATCAACCACACGAACATCAACAGTTTCACGGCCATGTTACCATCTTTTGGATAACTTAGTAGGCATTAATAGACTATCGTACATCTCTAAACGAAAATGAAGACACAAGAGCAGAAGAAATGTAGTATCATATCGAGACAATGGGGCTCCTTGATGGCCCCTTTCAAGACCAATTTAGACGGCATCCCAAGTGGTCTTGACCTCATGCCGCTCCCTTGTATGTACACCCTCTTCCACCTTGACCATCACATCAGTCCGTAGCATAATCCCCTTGTTCAGCTCATCAAGCTCTATATATTCCGTCGTCAAATCACCGCCCGAAACTATCACCCTCTGACTGGCGCCATCACCGTCTCTATCGATGTCGCTGTGCTGCTTGAAGTAGCCGTTGGCACCCGTCCAGTCACTGCGAGACTGAGCGTGTGTTCCTGTCCCGTGCGTCGTCTTCTTGCTCGTGCTGTCGAGGCCGCTGCGGAGGCCGACCTTGTAGGAAACGAAGCGGAGGAGGGGCTGGAGAGCCGGAAAGCAGCCGCACCATAGGCCAACGTGAACTTCGGTCATTGTCCATGCGGTTACACGGACCGTCTTGTACGTCCTAGGCATTTGGTCAGTTTATATCGTACAGTGGTTCAGCATGAGATGAGACAAACGTGTCAGTTGCAAAGTCAGTAGTGACGACGAAGGCAAAGCGTACGATACCCGTGACGATGGCGAAGAGACCGACGCAAAAGACGAGGATAACTTTGATGGTCTTTGTACTGAATTTCATGTTCCTGCGGATGACCCATATTGGTAGGCTGAAGAGGACGATGTCGATGCAGATTCCCAGGATGGCGTGGGCCCACATCAAGTGGGCCTCTTTGTCTTTGCTAATGCAGTTTTTATTTGGCTTTCCGTATTTGAAGAGGTCGCTGCCCTGAGGTCAATGGATAACATCAGTATAGCAGCCTGGATTGAGTGGCATACCCGATGGGCTTGCATTCTGTGAGGATGAAGAAAAAGCCGCCGAGACTGGTGCCGACGATAATAACGCCTGAGACCCAGACCACACGCATGAAGAGGCCTGATGTGAGTGTTAGTCGCTGAACAATAGCTTACAAGCTTCTTCTGAGCGTCACGCACGTTCTCGACTCAGACGTGGGAGGAAGGCCAAGATGGACAGTCGAACGAACCCCGATGAGAGGAAGTAGAGGAGCTCGGCGATAGCTAGCCACTACAGCGTGAAGAGTCAGCACATCTGAACGAAAATTTGGACGTGGTGAATGGGCTTCATACCGTGAAGAATACATTCAAGTCTTCTTTAGATATGTATTGTATTGGGGTACCGGATCCATGCTCGACTTGGACGATCTCTGCAACCGACCCAGCGATACAAAGTACCTGATGACCAGAGAGGATCTATCAGCAGAGGGACTCTTGGACGAGCGGTCCAGGACCACGACATACGAATGATACGATGGTTAGGGTGTCGTCAAGTCCGAAAGCTTTCGTCATGAAGCGCCGGACGTATAATCGCGCCAGGACGATGACGGATGAAATAACGATGAGGGCAACGTTGATGTTGAACACAATATGGCCCCGGGACGTGGTCCCTTCTGGGGATAGGTCCTCGGCCATATTTTCTTGGTCGTAGTCGCTATCAAGCCTGTCTTGTGATCGAGTTGGGTTCGCAGGCCGCTTTCACCACGAGAGTCTCATAGAACTCGCGGATGGAGTAAGCTGCTTGGACTAGAGGCAGACGATGTCGTGCATCACTCTCAAAAAGGCACGGGGACGACGGTGGGGACATGCACGTTTAGTATTACGGGTACCCGGTCCATGTAGGGGTATCGGGCAAAAGTTTTGTCAGCTACCCTCACAGGGGTCTTCCAGATCTACGGCATGGAATTGCTCGGGTTGTCACAGGTAGCTGAACCTGCCCTGACCCTGTGGTGGGCGCTAACACAACTTTGGCCTGATACCAAGTAAGTTGGGAGAGGTTTACTTGCCTAGAAGACAGTATTCTAGACGACTAAGCTGGCGTGGGGCCGAGATCCCGAGGAAATATGTGCTCGTAGAACGTCAAAGTCCTGGACTACTAGGGACTGTCTTGGGTGTGAGACTACATATCGGGATAACGTTGTTGTTGTTGAAGAGGGCTGAGTAAAGCTTGGTCAGCTCATGCGGCTTCCGTTGGCTGAGTGAAGCTTTACGGCAACACGTATGGGCCGTAGTCTACAATCGATTACAATATGTGGCTGACAAGGCGATGCACGTTCTGACTCGCAATGTACTCGGCACGAATGAAAAGACTAGGAGTTGAGTGCAAGGCAATGACGGGACGGGGCTAGATCGGGGGTCATCTACAGGGCTTGTCCGTGAGACCGCGCGTTTTCCCGTCTCCGCGCATTGAATTGACTTTGAAGATACTGGAGGGCGTCCTACCAGGCTCATCAAGGCGTGGTACCAGCGCGCCATCTGGAGCCAACTTGCGGGGATCAAGCACCCCAGTCTCCTAGAGCCTTGCATCCGGGGAAGCGTCGGGGGTATATCGGGGGACCACCCGCTTGGCGCTACCATGGACACGGGATGGAGTGGAGACCAGCCAGGCTGAAGCCAGTGGGAGCCGAAAGTTTGCTACAAAGGGTCATGTCATACTTGTGGACGGACTACCGGTACGGTGCCGTAAGCTATTGATTCGTGCGCAGGTAGCGTCGTGGTCATTAGATAAGGGGATCTAGCGTTGGTTCGTCTTCTACTGCTACTAGTGGGTCGGGCAATGATGGGCTTGAGCGTGGCTGACAAGTTCTGGACAGCTGGTTGTTCACCTACTTGGACAAGAAACAAGTTTATAGAGGTTTTCATTGATAGATGGACGAATTGCTCTGCGTTGCGGCCAAATTGCACAGTCGCGAGGTAACTCTCCTTGTCTGGTGATTGATGTAATTGTGACTTCTGACGCTGACGGCAGCGGCATCAAGCAAGTTTTGATGGTTTCTCTAAGACCCGTAGGAATCATGATGCATCCATCGGAGTGTCTGCTCGTATCAATCTAAATAGACAGCCGCGGGCTGTTCCGGGACAAATTCTCTCACGTTCCCAGCGCCGAAGCCCCGACCGAGATCCTGACTCCGGACACTGACTCGACAAACGTTGCAACTGACCTAACGGGATCCGTGAACTCGGAAGTGAGCGGGTTCATCGAACTGGCTGTGTTTTTGCCGGCCGAGCTAGTCATGGGCTTTAAGTTGCCGAGAACTCGGTGCCAGCGAAGGTGAGCAATGGGACAAGACAGCAACGAAAGGAAATAGCAAGAAGATTTCTTTCGGTGCTTCCGGGATGAAAATCTTCCTCCCTGGTAGAGAGATTATAGTCAAGGTACGTCCTGGGATTAAAGCAGGGGTAAAATGGTAATCTTGCCGCAGCCAAGAACTCAAACGCTAGATCTCACCACCACCCAGAGCAGCTTTGGGTGGAGTTTATCGTTTCTTTCAGACTTTATTGATATCGTAGCCTTCGCCTACATTAAACTTTCGTAAGTCAATCTCTAGGAAGTAGTACTTGTAGTTGAGGATGTCATGGATATATTGGAGGAGCTGTGCTGTGTGTACGAGTGACAACTTGTTGCTGTGCTTGCTGCTGGATGCGATGTTTGCGGCATTACTGATGAAGGGTCAGAGAGAAGGGTCCCCTCCATGACTTCTGATAAATCTCATCAGAACGAGTGTGCACTCAGTTGACAAGCTTCTCAATTCCTTTGAGCTTCGAACCAGCGGAGCGGAAGGCGAGCGAGACAACACAGTCACAGCAAGTGACGCGCGTAACTTGCAGTTTCTCAACCTGCGCATTCGTCCGCGCAAGCTATACCTGCTTGAGATTTGGAAGAAGGGACAAGTTATGACCTCAAGGCATGGTGTGAGAGGTGGAATTATCTTGAGGGCGTATGGTGTGAAAAGGACTGAAATGGCTTTAAGGTACTCTATACCTCCTTCATGGCCTTTTGTTGCTCGACAACCAAGGACGCTCGCCCATCGGATCAAGTGGGCTCCAGAGGGATACAGAGCGTTTCCAGAATACAAGAGGAAAGGTGTTCCGCAAAATCACCACCGAATGAGAGAGGCGTATCATAAAGTTGGGTGACCGGGCTTATGAGTTCGAAAAGGTGCTTCTGTATGGCAAACTCCATATAGAAAGCTGTCTGGGAATTTTATGACCTTCTAGCCATGGCGCTCGGCTGCGTGGGGTAGAAGACTCGTTGTGGAGAGCCGTGTTTTCGTTTCACTGAAGAAACTGAAGGCTGCAAATTTGAGCCGATAACAAAGCTTGTGTTGATTGCAGCTGGGCAATTTCCGAGTATGAATTACCTTAGAGCCCACCTTGGGCTATAACGGAGATCAGTGGCGTTCTTCTCCATGCTAGTCAGTCGGTTTACCCGTACCAACGTGCAGCCAAGGATCTTCTAGCCGCAACGCATACGCAACAGTTTGGAGGCTCTTACGCGACGTGCAGAGGGGGGATTACCACGCGTCAATCGGCTGACAGACATCTACAACGCTATTTCTATCAAGCATCAGGTTCCAGTTGGCGGCGGAGATTTTGACAAGTACGATGGATCTCCTTTCTTGGTCCGTGCCATTGGTCAGGAGAAGTTTGAGACTATGTCGGGCGGAGAAACTGTCACAGAGCTTGCAGATCCTGGGGAGGTTATATGGTGTGACGGTAAGGGGATCGATCACCTGCCGCCGCTGGAATTGGCGTCAATGCCGTCGGACCGTACTGAATAGTGATACCACACAGGTCTTGTTCATCTTGGATGAACTTGACCCCTTTACAAATGACGCGCTTGATCAAGCTGCCGATGAGCTTGTCTTAGCGTTGCAGAAGCTGTCTCCAGACGTGCAAGTATTGCGTCGAGTTATTAGTAACAAGTAATTATTCAGATGTAAGCTCCTTACCAGAAGTGGACCTTCTCGGACTTGCTTGCCTTCCCACTTACACAAGGCTAGTGCATCGCAGGTTCCACTAAAGAAGCCTGTGCGCATCACCAGCAATCAAGTCCGAGAGGCCAAGACATGCATTAGCAATAATGAGTTCCGTTAAGGCCGTGGGAGATGAGACTGGCAGGTGGTCTCGGCAGAAAACACGGCATTTACTCATCGAATCACTCCATAAACATCATCCCTGACTTTCCTCTTTGCAATGTGCTTGCCCGGAGCATCCCGCGCGAATGACTCACGAGCTAGAACCTGGGCGGGATTGGACCACTCACGTATTGTCCCCTTATACAGAGCCAAAAAGCACAGCCAGACGAGACACCTAGTGAGACCTGGAAGAACTTGAATCAAAATTCCAAGGACATTTATGGAAAACATTAGTATAAATGCAGCACTCATCCTTCAGGTCGGGGATGGTTTGTGGAGGCTGCTTCAAACACTTTGCTAGGCTGCTCTTTATTCTATAGTACTGATGAGATTGAATCCCTACTTCCTCGCGAATTGGCATATTAAATCAGAGTCCTTCATGATTCATCCCCTTCTATATATGCCGGAGGCTGTGAAGCCACATCTTGATATACCGGTGGAGTTTCTTCATCCCAGTTGACCTCCCCATCAGCATACCGCGTTAGGTTTATGTCAAACCTTAGACGATAGAAGAACCCTTTGGGAGATGGAGTCGCTACATGTGGCTTCAACACATGGGCTGTTTCTTGGGAGAGAAAAATCTCAATCTCCAATGAATGCTTCACCGCCAGTCCATAGAAAGGCTTGACATCGCAAGCATGCCTGCACTCACAACCCGGGAACCTTTTCCGATCAATGGAATAACTGAACTTCAAGTCGGTTGTGCCATCTCCCCCAATCCCATCAGTCTCCCAAACCTTTCGTATTATGCCTTTGGCCAGAACGCGAATATCTGCCGTTGGCTCGTTCGCCGTTGTCAAGGGCGTGGCATGGTGCTTACATCGGGGAAAGCTGTGATGAATGGTCTCTTCGAACTTCCAGGAGACACTTGTCAGTCGCCAGAAGACGATTCTTTGAGGGATTTCATCATAATCCAGAAGATCAACCAGATGTAAGACGACCTGATTCTCACCCTCCGGTTCGATAACACTATCATGCAACACTCTCACCCTAGCTTTGATGGGCTTCAGTTCGACGTACAGGTGGAGAGGAGGCTTCGGTGGTGAGGAGACTCTCTTCACCATTATAGAGTCCTTGAGTTCGATGTGATTGTTCGAGATAGAATGCTGGTTTGGGCTTCGAGCGATATCGATCGTGACTTTGAGATTGTAAGATATCGAAAGGGTAGGGATGTTGACGGTTGCTGGATAGTGCCCAGGTATAAACGAGGAGAAGGGAAATTGATGGGCGCCTCTTGATAGTATTGTCGGACTATTAAGGAAACTCCATGTCTCAATATTGATGGACTGTGTCTGGCAGTCTGCACAAGAGCCCCAACGATATTGAGGCGAATGTCGCCTTATTTGGATCGAGAGTAACGCAACCAAAGCATCCAGTTTGGCGAAGTCTCCTCCCACGTGTACAGACAGGAGACCCGAAAACAGAGCTCCGACGGCGTCCGCCCCCTTATCGAAAAGAGTAATAGAGGGACTTTCGAGATTCCAACTAAGAGTCACCGCGGCGGTTGTGTTATTCGGTGATTTGGGAAAGGGAATCGATATCGGAAATATTCGGTTTGGCTTGGAAATCTGCGATGGCTCGGCCATAGTGATAGCAGCTGAAAGTGCTGTTCTTTCGAAGCTTGGGCTGGTTCCTGTTGTAATCATCGAAGTACTAAGCAGACCGGGTTGGATTATCACCAGGTACACATGCCACTGCCGACTTTGCCGACCTTATTATGTGCTATGAAACACCGTGAAAGACGTCGTCTTGACAAGATCATCCGACCCCATGATAATCCAATGGTCGGCATTGTAATTAATAAGTCGGACCAAACAGCTCGGAAACGCTTGCTCTAGAATTTAGTAGCCGGTCCCACCCTGTCATCTTGACTAGCTCAGGGGTTGCCCACGTCGCACAATGCTCGGAGTTGGAGGCCGTTGGAAGCCCGCATGCCAATGAAAAGTATCACAAGTTAAGGATTTAAACGATAGGTGGTTACGTTCTAATGCACTGACCTACCGATTGATACTTCACGTGGAGCCGGGCAGAGAGCGTTTCTTAATAGGAAAGAGACTCCGAACCTATCACGACCCAGGTTGAGACCAGGCGGTCACAACTTGCATAATTATTTTAATACTTACCTTTTCTTTTTATCTCTATAATTAAATACATTGCCTGATCTCTCCAAAATTCCCAGCGATGGGAAAATTAGAGACCGACTTAACAGCATTACAAGGCCATGAGTAGTCAATCGTGAAGCACTCTGGCCCACAATTTTGGTTGCTAGAAGCGGTACAGCATCGCATCGGAAAGAAGTTCTTCGTCAGGTCGCATACACAGACAGACCTTATATATATGCAAATACCACCGGCTTCACATAAGGGCCGCGAACAATGTTTGATATGCTAGGCTTTTTGACTTGTAGACTGACCATCGAGTCCAACATATCTGGTCTACTCACGCACAGTCTGAGTGATAAGATCTTTCACTAGGGCTTGCAGCTCTCCATCGGACAACCTGGCGAGCCCCAACTGATTGTTGTCAATGTTGTCGAAAGCGGGGCCGTACTTTGCGTTTGTGCCTCCCTGGAGAATGTAATTGAACCACACCCATCCCTCGACGGTTCCAGCCTTCAGCGCCTGGTCGCTAGTCTCCTTGAGGGCGTCTGTGTCAGCCTCAGTGATGGCCCACTGGCCTGGAAGCGTGTCTTTGGCAATTGTGGCAATTTGTTTGAATGAGATTTTGCCATCCTCGATCCTAACCGAATGATTTCGAGTGGCATCTGGGTTCTTGAGAACCCCAACAACACCCTTCGCAACTGTGGCAAGCCGAGTCACGCTGATTGCAAGGTCGCCGCCATTATAAAGCACCACACTCCGGTCCTTGATGTTGGCTAGGGTCCCGTGGGTGAAGCCCCAGTCGAGGAACAGGTTGTTGTAAACAAAGGTGTAACTCAACGAGGAGGACTTAGCCTTCTCCGTCAGGTAATCCTCAGTCTTGACCTTCTCTGCGAATACAGGAAGCTGGCGTGTGAGCGGGTTCTGTTGATCGCAACCAAAATTGGACGGGATAAATCGTTGAACTCCGGCGCTGACGGCGGCATCAACGAGAGCGCGCTGAGGGCCACCTACGGCAGGGGCCCCAAGTGTCGAGACGACGGCGTCAACACCATCAAGCGCTGATTTGAGTGACGCAGGGTCATCGTAGTTAACAACAACTTCCTTGACCTGGTTGGCATAGGCGGCGGGAACCTTCCCAGCCTTGCGCGAGAGGACGCGGACGTCGAAGCCAGCCTGGACGAGTCCTTTCAGGACCTCGATACCAAGACTACCAGCAGCCTGTTAAAATATCTCGCCGTCAGCTTACAGCTCGGGGTTCATGGACTGTTTCTATCTTGCTTACGCCGGCATGGGCAACGGTCTTGATGGTGCTGGACATGTTCCGTGATGTTTTCGATGTTGACGAGGAACAAGCGTTGCAAAGTTGGAGGCGTTGATGAAGTTCTTATGAGAGGTGCTGAAGCATTGAATAGCTTTCGTAAGATGAATTGAAAGCTGGCCACTGAAGGCCTTTTTATACTTTCACCGTTAGGTCCCGAGGTTCAGGTGGCTCAGGCCAAGCCGACCCCCATCAGCCTCATTATCGGCCTATCCCACCCAATACCGATTCCACCTGGCAGCTGGTTACATAACCTAACTAATGACTGTTCCACAAGTGTCCATGCAACGCGGGGTTGACTGTGGTCCTCATCGGAGCATCCCACCCACCCCAGGCTTTCTACTAGCAATTCGCGTTATCGACTCATTGTAACACGAAGCTCAAGCGATACCTCTCTCGACGTTGAACGCTTGCGACACATCCCGCCAAGCTCTGACTACCAAGGCTAGGAATCACTGTCATGGTCAATTGACTTAGCAACCCTTCTCTCCAGCCGCATCTAGATTTGTTACTAATTTTCAGATTTAGGCCTTGGCCTCGAACCTACTACATGGCATATTGTTTTGAGCCACCGATTCAAGCCGGACAGAAAGATGTGTTCTTGTGTTTGCTAGATGGTTTATGAACCTCCTTCCGTCTTTGCTTTGTCATTTGTCGCCCCTTACAGGCCCATCGACCACTATGTCGCCATTTGCCCTCTCACATGGACAAGAACTCCACCACAAATTATCTGCCGATTATGATGCCGCCGACATTTGCCCCGCCAATCTCGGCATCCCACTTCGCATCCCACTTTCGCACTTCGGTGAATGGAATGTAGGCACCGTTGGCTGTGTTATTGCTTCCAGTACAGTGCCACACAGTCTGGTAGTCGACAATCCAAGCCAGGCAAGAGCCCTATCCTCTTAGTGGTGGTACAACATGTTTCCGTAGCCACTGGAGATGTGTTTCAACGATTACGTCGAGTATATGCCGTCAGTGCATCATCGGAAATGAAGTGCTGGAGTTGAGCCTACAACGTCTTCGTAAAAGGTTCTCCCGCTGGTAGTAAATAGGCGTGGAGGATCTCAGCTATGATGGACGTAGCAAGGCGGATCGTGCTACTTTCTGCTTTCAAATTCGATGCTGAGGTTCATCCCGCTATGTGCATCGACAAAATGCTGAGATAAGTTAGCAGGGACCCAGGAAGGCAGTTCACACACGTCTCTTGGTAATGCCCTTGCGATAACAGCTCCTATACAACCTGTTCCTACTGATTACTAGTTGTAACCTCCTCAAGTCCTCACGCCCGAAGCGAAAAGACAAAAGGCACAGCAGAAAACCTGTGAAAGCTAGGGCGGGATCTCTCCCTAAGCAAATCTTTTTTACAACTGATCCTCGGAAAATTTTCAGTCAAGAGCGAAAAGACCTGCAGCGCAGATGGAAAGGTTTTTTTGGGCTAAAGTGATAAGTTTCAACGAGAAGGATGGCAAGGCTCCTAGAACCGAGACGGAGTCCTTAAACGGCTTGGATGTAAGGCTTCATGGTCAAGCTGGAGTATCTTAGCGGCCAAGACGTAACAGCCTCGCGGCTACAATGAAATGCCCTTAGGGTCAGCCTTGGCTAAGTTAGAAAGCCTAAACATCTAGAATCCAATGGCCTCAGGGCTAAGAGGTGAGTGCCTCCAGTAACTTAGAATCGCTTGGTGACAGGGCCGTGAACACTCGATCGACGAATCATCGGTCCGGCCCAGTCTTGTGGACAGCATTAGAAAACAAGGTGGACATCGGAATGACCGTGCAGCCTTTCGTAAACGAACGGAGTGGAACATCGTCAAGAGACGAGGAATCTTCAAACTGGTCTATATGGAAGGCCATATCAGTGAAGATGAGAATCCAAGGAGTACAGCTGGGCATCCCATATTGGATAAAGTGAGAACTAATATACAAAAGAGTGGCAATCCACTTGAGGTTGAGATGGAAAGCCTCTCCGAATCAGCCGGAATCGAGCTACACCGTTTGGAGTAGCATCTCGCGATGAGATGACTGTTTGCCTGGGCTTTCGCTTGTGCACAGAAAAATATCGCCTATCCCTACCAGCTTTATTCGAGCCCTGGCTGGCATTTCCAGGCAATTGATGTGAACCCGTCAATGTTGAACGGCGGTGATGGGGTAATGGGGGCTAATCAGAAGAAGTCGCAGAGCCGCGCCTGATTATTCGCGCATCTCTCTTTCTTGTCACCACCATGGCAGGCCTAGATGGATGGCCAGTGTCGCATCCCTAGGCTATCAGCCAGCCCTATGAGCAAGGAGTCAGACACTCCACCCGACTAACTGCCGGAATACCCAGAGACAACATGGTCGCGACCGGCATTTCTCGACGGCGAAGTACCAGAATCCCTCGAAAGCGACTAGTCCGCGTAAAGAAAATAGGGGATCATATGCCGCCCGTAAGCTCGCCATGTCCGACGTAACCCTGTCCGAGGGATCCGATACGCTGAATTTGAACTATGAACATGGAGAGGGCATCCAATGGCAAAAGCAACAAATGCCATGTCAACCGGGCGTTTTCAACCAAAACGTCGGAAGCAACGCTACGAGGAATGCTAAGCAGCCAAGCTGAACAACCCAAATGAATTGACCAACCGTCAGAGTTGTCTATGGCCCACAGTTCAGCATACGTGCAGGTGAACATGTCCTAGTATGTAGGTAAGACGCTCCTGCATGGTGGTAAGTCTGTTGATTTGTCAGTCGTTCGTGTCGTATGACGTTTTTATGCAGTCGTATGCAATCAATCGATAGTCGGTATGCAAACTGGATGATTTGGCTGGGTCCAGGGAGCAACAGCAAGCCACGTTGTGGGCAGCCAATGGGCTCATAGTGGGCTCTGGGGACGAAGAGTGGACTGAAAGATATGTGGGTGCTCCCCTCGTTTGATTCTGGCGGAAAGATGCTAATCTTCGATCGTTTATCTGGGGAGATATGTGGTCCTGTCCATGTCTCAACAGCCTACAATCCTCAACCTCGGCCGTCGTTTAACCAGAAATGATGGGGCTATATTTCCAACCGACGCTTGTTCAGAATCGTGGAACAAAGTCTCCTTGGGGCCAGAACTTCAAAGCCTTCGCTGGCTGGTTCAAGGCCGAGGATGATGACCAGGCTCATTTGACCTACGGCCACGATGGTTCACCAAGCCACAAAAGCAAGGCCAGCTCAACGGTAGTAGAAATCTCGCCTCGGGCCGCATGGACAAACCCTTCAGCATACCAACCCTCAACGAAAGAATGGGTTACGCAGATACTGGAGTTCGGCTTGAAGAGAACGGAACAAACAATCGAGGACTGGTATTGTCACCTGGTTTTCCTTCTTCCGTTCCTGCTTAGACCCAAGGCCTTTGGGCTAAGAAACCTCTTTTCCACCCACCGGTTTCCACTCGACGCCAACAAGTGGCTGTCCATGATCCCAGAAGGATACCACAGCTGCTTCTACTGCCAGAACTTGTTCATCGACGCAAGACAGCTAGAGCCGGCAATCGAGCACAAGAGTAAGATGTTTACCATGGCAGACGTAAATGAAGCCGTCACGGGTGACTGTACAGTCTTCAGGTGGCTGGAGCAAAACGCACAGAGGGTCGGTCTACACAACGACGCAGAGAGTGGTTTTTCTCTCGGGCTCATGCACCCCCACGGAAACAGGAACGACATCTCGTCAATTAAATTTACATCTAGCCACGACTTCCATGGAGCCCATAGCTCGATGAGAACTTTTGTGAGCAGTGGTAAGACCCCTTGTGGCATCAATGACTGCGCTAGCTAACAGACATCTTAGACACGCCAGCTGCCGAATACATCAACGGGAGACCACTGAATAGCGACGTCGCATCTGAGGAGAATTTTGAGCTGTCTACCAAGTGGCTTGAGGAATGTCACCGAGCACATGTGCCGTGTCGAGGCTCCAACAGAGGATATATGCCAACGCGCGTACTCAAAATCGAAGGCGACAAGGTCAATCTGATGGAGACTGAAGGAAACCAAGAAGGGAAATACGCCGCTTTGAGTTACTGCTGGGGAGGCAACCAGGACTTCACGTTGACTACCAAGAACCTCGCCACCTGCCTCCGCAACATTCCAATCAGCAAGCTACCTCAGACAATCAAGGACGCCGTAACCGTCACTAAGGAATTGGGCTTGAGCTACCTCTGGGTAGACTCTCTCTGCACTATCCAGGACGACATTAAAGACCAGGAAAGGGAGATAAAGCTCATGTCCGACGTCTACGAGACAGCGTACGTCACAATCTCAGCAGCCAGCGCCAAAAGCTGCCGAGATGGGTTTCTCGCCCCCCGACAACCCGAGCTCGCCACGATCCCATATATCCTACCGAGTGGGGAACTGGGCGCGTTAAACATCTACCAAGGCCTCGATGCAGCGGACGAGCCTATTCACAGCCGAGCCTGGACGCTGCAAGAGCACATCAACGCCTGCCGTATCCTTGAGTACGGAACACAGCAGCTGAGGAGGATCTGCCGTGATCCACGACAGAGCACGGGTCTGCAAGGACTGAAGCAGCTTGCGCCGCGAGTCGACCCGGCCATATTTGGAAAGTGTATCTCAGAAATCTGGAGAGAACCCGAGAAAGTCTTGCACCATTGCTGGCAACCTTTGGTGAGGAACTACACGCAGAGATCCCTTCAAATTCCCGAAGACAAGCCGCTGGCAATACACGCGATAGCGATGGAGTACAAGAAGAAGATGCACTCGGAGTACAAAGCCGGGCTCTGGAAGAAATCGCTCCAGCAGGAGTTGCTCTGGCAGAGGGATATGTCTGACACATCTAGGCAGCCACGTCGCTTGGACTATCGCTGTCCCTCGTGGACGTGGCTTTCTGTTGACTCTGCTGTCATCACCTGGGATGTACCACGGAGTGAAATAGCAGACGAATCACTCAAGGTTGTGCACTGCCATGCCAATGATCGGCTTTGGTACGCAGAGGAATTGCCGGACCCGTCGGACGCCGAAGTTGGTCACCCGGATATCAGCTATTTGTGCGTGGAAGGTCGCACGAGACAGGCACTATGGATCCCAAAGGAGGGAATACTGGTTCCCGATGGTAAGACAAAAGATAGACCGTTTGCAAATGTCGTCGTCGATGTGCCTGGGGAGGTAGATCTCTCCAACGCGGACGAAGTCACGGTTACATGTTTGGAGATTGTCAAAGGTGTTGCCGGCTTGGTTCTTCTCAACTCAAACAGGCCATGTCGTATCGCAGGATTTCAACGTGTGGGACTGTGGACTATTTGCCAAAGGAAAGATCAACAAGAGAAAGGCGAAGAGGTAAATTGGCTTGCAACTGGGAAAAGGACTCGTCTCTACCTTTATTGATGGGAATATAAATGTTTGATTTCTAAATATCCCGGAGTAGCAACCCAGTTTGAAGATCCCTAGTTGCAATGGTAAGTCTTCCAGGTTGAGTATTTATAACACTATCACACACTGAAGCCGTTCACATGTACTGGACTTTGTAACAATCTTATTGAGATCGGTCTATCTGAAAGAAGTGCGCAAATACCGGAACCTAAAAATTGATAGAGCCTAATAGTAACAGCTCCACAAAGTTGTTCAAAGTAAGTCTAGTCTACTCAGTCTAGGATTTTTCTTTAGCTGCAGATTGAAGAAAGTCGATGACATTCTTCAAGCTCTCAGAATTCGCGACCCCTTCCCCGCTCGATTTCTCGACATCAACATTTCCGAGTTGGACATCGAAACCATGATCTCCATCGTCCAGAAACTCCGTCAGCACTCGAACCCCGGCGGCTCGGAGCTTTTCCGCAGCTTGCACACTAGGCTCTACCGACACAACGGAGTCATTTTTGCCGTGGATCAGCATCGTGGGAGGTAGCTTCGAGAGGTTTCCGAATGCCAGAGGAAACAAGTTCCTGAGATGCTGCGGGATCGCTTCAGCCCCTTCTTTGGCTACTGAGCGTCCAAGACCCTCAACACCGGTCATGTAGTCCAAGTACAAGCCGTCGATATGGAGAGCCGAGGTCAATGATACCCTGGGATCCGCATCATTTTCAAGTAGCGGATGTCCAGATAACACCGGCCTCTTATCGTCTTGACTGATCATCGGGAATTTGGCCAACACCGGGCCCGTCTCAAACACCGGTTCCCCAAAAACAGTAGTTCCGGGGGTAGTGTATCGAGAATACGTAGCATCTAGCATGCCGTAAATCAGCAAAAGGGCACTTGGCTGCTTGGTGACGGTTGCGGCTGTTGCCAGCGCCAGATACCCTCCTGCGCTTGATCCTGCCATCAGGACTGAGCCGACTTTGCAGCCAAGCGCTTGTGGAAGAGACGAGAGGACCCATTTGTAAGCATCCACGGCGTCTTCGAGCGAGCTTTGGGCGGTGGTCTCTGGGATCAAGCGATAGTCGGGGGTGACGAAGATCCATTTCCGAGACGCGCAGGCGTTTACAAGCCAGTACGGTGGGAAAGCATATCGATCGCCGAAAATCTAGAAACGAGAGTTAATACTGCGTCATCCGGAGCGCCGTCAAGTACTCACCAAAAAGCCACCGTGGTAATGCAGGAGCACGGTGCTCGGCGATGAATCATCTATCTGCTCCGGGTACACAACGTCAAGCTTGATGTCGCCGTCCCGAGTGGACTTGAAGCTCAGCGTTTTAGACTTGTACCCGTCAAGGCCGGAGAGAGGGAATGAGTCCATGATTGGATAATATCTCGATATTTGATATAGCTGTGATTTTGTGAAGAGGTAAACAAGCTTGCTTTGTGTCGACAGAACCGTGGGATGAGGGGATGAGCAGGGTGGTAATGAGTTCGGAAATGATCCGCAATATGCAGGCTATTATTAATCCAATACTCGGTGCTATAAATAAGTCTTGTGGATCATAGCCTCAACGTCCCGGCGTTAGCTTTGGCCAGAACTGGCTCGGCTTCTCGGCACCGGGTGTTTCGAGATTCTGAATGAGCTACCCTAAAATAAAGGCCAACTTGGCTCGCGGCTGGTAGGTGTGAGTATCATGCTGATGGCTTGGAAATGCATATCTTTCCGAGGACTAGAGAATGACCCAAGGCTTGTCTTCTGTGCTGTACTCCCTCTAAGGGACAAAACCTAGGTGTGCCATGTACTCATTGATGATTGATGTATCGTACACCATGGGTATGCCAATTAACCTAAGCTAATGTGGTTAGAGCATATTCTGGATGTTTCGGCAATAGAGCTTTGGACGTGATATTCACCCATATAGACACTCAACTGCGAGCCCTCGTACCAGCCACCCAGGCTATAGCTGATCCACGTGACGCAAAGCGCTACCGGTACAATACGCAGGTAGCTTGAGCATTTAATCCCTCTCCTGGACATCACGATCAGAGTCGGCTAAGCTTGCGACTGTCTTATTAGCCTAAACACTATTAACATGCCTCTCTGCAGCCTTTGCAAGACCATCCCACCCAAGTTCTTCAGCTCAGCTCGAAACGACCAATGCACCGTCGCTCATCACCCAAACGTCGCCGCTCTCGAGCAATCGGCAGCCGCGGGATGTGTCATGTGCGCCGTGCTCCGTGATGCGATGCAGCGCCGTGCTAAGGACGGCCAGCTCTGTAGCTCCATGGACGGTAAGCCGGTCGATCCATCCGAGAGAATCAACCTGAGGAGCACCAAATTCGCCGAGCAGTGGGTCTGCGTGGGCTGGGTTGACGTGGGGTGCATCCGGGGCATGGATGTGCCTAAGGATTGGGACGATGTGGCTATTTACCACTGCAAGCCGGAGCTCGGAATAGCTTCGAGTCTCAAGTACCAGACTGACACGGCCAAATGGTGGATGGAGAACTGCTGGAGCAAGCACCCCCAGTGTCGGAAGAACCACGATGCCTCATATCTTCCGACCCGCTTGATAGACGTCGAGTCCTCTGACCCTGGTATGGTTCGTCTGGTCGTCACGTCGGAGACACCGATTGATGACCGCCGCTACATCGCCTCCAGCCACTGCTGGGGCCTGAATATGCCGGCCTCAGCCAAGACCGTCACGTCAAACCTTGAGGAGCACACCCGAGGCATCCCGCTAGGAGCTTTGTCAAAAACATTTGTCGACTTTATAGAGATAAGCCGAAGTATCAGTGTCCGGTATGTGTGGATCGACTCATTGTGCATTATCCAAGACTCGCACGAGGACTGGGCCATCGAGGCCTCACAAATGGCAGACGTATACTCAAACGCCTACGTTACTCTGGCCGCATCAAGTTCTGCTGACGGCACCGGCGGGTGTCGAAGAGGAGATGCATTCGAGTCACACTATGGGCCGGCGGAACTGACGTGGGACGAGGAAGACGAGTCTGGGCAGACCAAGAGCCGCAAGATTCGTGTCTTTGCGAAGCCAGCGGGAAATGCGGTTAATGTTCTTACCGAGGACCCTCTCGTCAAGAGGGGATGGACCCTGCAGGAGCGTGAGTTGTCACCAAGAGTGGTGCACTATTCCAAAGATTCGATCCGCTGGGAGTGCGTGTCTCAAAAGGCTACCCTCGAGTATCCCTGGAGCGATAGTCTACCATTCAACAATGCTCTCAGGGCGTTTGACCACGGTCAACTCCGTCCCCAGGGCACCGAAGGATGGTATGAAGACGAAGATACCAGGAAAAACAGCTTCGTATGGTTCGAAGTTGTGGAGCGGTATCAAAAACGGTCGCTCACCAAGCAGACGGATATCCTACCTGCAGTCTCAGGAATTGCGCGGTACTTTGCTAAAGAGACCGGAGACAAGTACCAAGCCGGCCTCTTTGAATCTCACGGCGTCATCGGCCTCATTTGGAGCATCCAGGGAGTATGGAAAGAGGAAAAGAACAAGAGCAGCCGGCCAGCCGAGTACCTGGCCCCGTCGTGGTCTTGGGCTTCAGTAAAGGGCTCAGCCCTTTGGGAGTGGACGCTCAAGCAAAAAGAAGTCGAGATGGTTGATCACAGCTTCACACCGGAAATCCTCGGGATGACTGCAGTGCCCGTAGGAAGTGACCCGTTCAGCATGGTCAAGGGTGGTCTACTCAGGATAAAGGGCCTCTTGATCCCCGCCGTCGCCTTGTGGAGAGACCAAGATAACCTCCAACAAGACCAACGGTCTATTCTGGCGATTCAAGGGGACCAGCAGCTGACAAAAGTTGGGACGATCACATTTGATGTTCCAGAGGAAGCTTGTCAGGTCATATTTTGTCTGGCCTGCCGCAGGGAGACCGCGTATGGCTGGATCGATGCTCTCGGTCTGGTTCCGACAGGATTGGGGAAGCTGGAGTTTAAGCGCGTGGGACTTATAAGGTCGAAGGAGAAGAATTGGTGGGAGAAAGCACTTACAGCAGAGATTACTATCGTATAGAGATGCTGGTAATATGAAAGTTTGTGATATGTAGTCACACTTGAAGTGGAACGTAGGGTAGGCGAGCTATCTAAAGTCTAATGAGATCTGCAGTATTGTGTTGGAGAAGTCTCTGGCCTCTGATTACAGATACCATCCCCGGTCGCCACTCCGTCATTTCCTTGGCAGGCTTTATAAACAACTGGATGGTCTTCTTGAGCCATTGTTTTGAACATTGACGGAGTACCTAGGAGTTTCGGTCCAGCCTCCTCGTCTGTGACCACCTTCAGATCTGGGTGTCTGAAGTTGGTGTACGACAACCCATAGCCAAATGGCCAACTAATTTGATTTGGAAGGCTAGGGGCTCGGTAACCCACGTGCAATCCCTCTGCATATTCAAAATAGGGATCTCCCTTGCTTGGTGGCTTTCTCATGCCGCTCGAAGACGGGAAAGTCGCGTGCGGCTGCTACCCAGTAAGGGTTCTCACTAACGCTCCTCATACTGGCCAGGCCGAGGTTCGCAAACGACATGGCCACCAATGTTTCGTATTTTCGGGGAGGCTCAGCCAACGTTCCAATGTCGATGTCGGCAACCAGGACTGTTGACGTGAACTGAAGAAGGACAGTAGTGCAGACCAGCAGCACTGTGGCCCTTATATCCGCAGAAAACGCCTTGCAAAGCGGTTATAAATATAATCCATCTGCCTGGAATATGCACGCAACCACCGTATCGAAGCACAATTGGACCCTGCATCCAGCGGAACGCCGCTAGAGAATTCCAGCCCTCCTTGCACAATGATTCCAAAGAATCTGGCCTCATGTTCATCTTCAGCTCTAGTCACGTTTCGGGTTGCACTTCGTTTATTCTCGAATCAGCTTTGTGGCCCCAACGTAAAAGGTACTGCCCCTGCTAGGACGACTCTAGGTGCAACGTGAATTTCACCCGCGCTTCTACTTTCAGTTGTGACAGGAAGCTGAAGCTGTTTCAACCTGTTGCAGCCCGTGACAAAACACACCAAATCAGCCATCTTTCTTCACGACACCTCCGTCTTTACCTTCGGTCCCGTCACGAACACCCAGGTACAAAATGTCGTGTAAGATCTGCCTCCATTCCCCAGCTCCGTCGTCCTCCTTGCCCAGCCTCCACCAGTACTTCGCCCTCACCAACAGCCCTCTATCACGGCCGTCGTCGTCCCACATGTCGACCTTCATACCCACCCAGTTCTCGGCCTTCGCTTTCTCCTGCACCTCGGCGACAGAGGAGAAGCCGGCAGGACCGACGTGTTCCACCGTGCCAAAGTCGTCTGCCTCGTTGGCGGTGAGGGGTACGACTGTGTAATAGCCAGTCCTCGTCGTCGAGGTAATGTCCTGGTCGGCATCTAGATGCCCGGCCTCCCGAAGGATGTGGTTGACCAGTGGTAAGGACTCTCGGAGATAGCGGACGATGGTTGCCCTATCCCGGGCAGCGTAGCTGGGATCAGGACGGCATATCTGGTGACAGTCCTGGGTGTAGAAGAGCCCTTTCAGTTCGAGGTCTTGCGTCTGTCGATACTTGGTGTACAGATCGCACAGATGGGGGAAAATATCTGAAGAGGTTTGAGAAGTCATCTTGGAGGTGAAGATAGAGGACACATGTGAAGGAGAGGATGAAGATGGCTAACTTATATCTATGTCGCTTGGTCTTCAGCACGTGGTGTCAGCCTGTGATGGTCTATTAATCCAACAACCCAAACGCTTAGCCGAGTAATCCATTGTAAGAGTCACCGTACGAGTCATTACAGCAACGTATCCTGAAAATGAGATGACGAGATAAGCTGTTCCTTGATACAAACGTGTCCGCATTGGTGTCAGTACGGGCAGCACCGGGTAGGACGGCGACTGGAATGCCCATCCGGTGATTTAGTGCATGCTACAGGGCATCTAGCGTATCTGACCCCCCGCAAGCCGCCTTTCATAGCGCACGATACCCTAAACCCGCAGCGATCACCCACCAACACCCCGGATTGAGCCACTGGATCCTCCCTGCACCAGCCTCAACACGTGTCCACGTCGATTCAACAACGTCAGTACCTCAACACCAACATCACTCACATCCCTCTCAACCCTCGGCATCACCAACACCCTCACACCAGCGGCAACCATGCCGTCCTCACCCGGCCCTACCGGCGCCGAAAAGCCCGTCCCCACCGCCAGCCCATCCATGCTCAAAGGCGCCTCGCTGCTCATCGTCCTGCAGATCGCCTCGCGCCTCGTCACCTTCGTCGCCAACCAGCTGCTGCTGCGCTTCCTCACCGCGCCGCTGCTCGGCCTGTCCACCCAGCTCGAGGTCTACTACCTGTCCGTGCTCTTCTTTGCGCGTGAGAGCCTCCGCGTCGCCATCCAGCGCCAGGGCAGCCGCCGTGATGATGCGTCGGCCAAGGACGCCGCTGCCACCGAGAGCCAGGCCGTCGTCAACCTCGGATACCTCGCTATTGGCCTTGGAACCGCCGTCAGTCTGAGCCTCGGGTGGATGTACCTCGCCTCCGCCAACGAGGCAACCCTCGCGACCCCGTATCTAGTCCACTCGCTGTACCTCTACGGCATCGCGGCCATGGTCGAGCTGCTCTCAGAGCCGTGCTTCGTGCTCATGCAGATGCGCCTGCAGTTCGGCACCCGCGCCGCCGCCGAGTCCATCGCCACCTTTCTCCGCTGTTTCGTCGTCTTCGGTTCCGCTGTGTGGGCGTCCAAGCAGCAGCGCGACCTCGGTGTGCTGCCCTTTGCGCTGGGCCAGATGACCTACGGCACCGCGCTGCTGCTCGTCTACCTCGTCTCCGGCTACCGCCTGGCCTCATCTGTGGGCTTCTCCATCTTCCCCAAGTCCATGTCGGCGACGAAAGATTCGCGGTTCTGGGGGTCTTACTTTGATAGGCCGACCATGAGCCTCGCCGGGAGCATGATGGCCCAGAGCGTCGTGAAGCATCTACTCACCCAGGGCGACACCTTTCTCGTCTCTATGCTGGCTAGCACTCAGGTTCAAGGCGTGTACGCGCTCGCCAACAACTACGGCGGCCTCCTGGCTCGTCTTCTCTTCCAGCCCGTCGAGGAGAGCAGCCGAAGTTACTTCTCCCGTCTGCTGTCATCCCCGGAATCACGGGCGCCCATCCCAGCAGGCGACAAAGCACCAGCTCAGGCTTCACCGGCCGTGAAGGAGGCCCGGGACAATCTGCGCACTCTTCTCCGCCTCTACATCCTTCTATCTGTTATCATTATCAACATCGGCCCGTTCGCTGCGCCTCCTCTACTGGCCATCGTCGCCGGCAAGAGCTGGGCGGGCTCCGGCGCCGGCGATGTGCTGGCTGCGTATTGTTTCTACATTCCCTTCCTCGCCCTCAACGGCCTGACCGAATCGTTCGTTGCATCTGTCGCGACAGAGGCCGAGGTTCATCACCAGTCGGGCTGGATGGGCGCCTTCTCTGTAGCTTTTGCCTCGTCGGCGTTTATCTTCATGCGCGTCTTCCCACTGGGCGCGATCGGACTGGTGGTGGCCAACATAATCAACATGTTCTGCCGCATCATCTGGAGCAGCGTCTTCATTAGCCGCTTCTTCCATAGACACGGCGTCGACTTTGGCTTCAGGACGCTGCTGCCCGATGGCGCAACGAGTGTGACGGCTCCGGTGGCCACAGCCCTGGTTCTAAGACATCTCCAGGTGCACAAGGGCGCAGAGGACGAGCCCATCAAAACTCTCATCAAAATTGCCGGTCCGACAATCCCTGTATTGCTTCTTATGTACGTTTTACAAACCCGAAAACCGCATCCCGCAACGTGCAACGTCTAACATTTCCCTGCAGCCTATTCTTCGAGCGCCGTTTTATCCTCGAGTGCCTCCAACACGTCCGCGGCCGCAAAACCGCCAAACAATGATTCGCATGCTCATTGGTCCACAAGCTCGTCGATCATAATGCCCATCTATCTCCACAGCGATCCTCTAATCAAACGTAATCTTGGTCGACTTCGCGTTCGGGTCGACGTCCCTGAAAAAGGCGCCGTACATGTCGTGGGCCTTCTTCTTGACCGTGGTTCCGAACTTGAGGAGGTCTTCGGGGACCTTCTGGTTGGCGCCCTTGAGAATGTTGACGAGGCTGTAAAGTGTAAGTACTTGTTTTCTCAAACATCTGAGGCAGGATACTTACGAGCCAGAGTGAGCCTTGTCTTGGACGGTAAACATGGTAATGGCCTCGCCGGTCTTGCCAGCACGGCCAGTTCGTCCGATACGGTGGACGTAGTCCTCGATAGTCAAGGGGAACTAGAACAGATGTTAGACAGGCCATCGCAAAATAAGACAGAGGGAAGACGCGGCATCGGATAGGAGGGAGTAAACATACTGTGACGTTAATAACCAACTTGACCTCGGGAATATCCAGGCCTCGGGCGGCAACGTCGGTAGCGACCAGGACCGGGGTAGCACCAGACTTGAAAGCCTCCAGACTCCTCGTTCGCTGCTCCTGTCGCAGATCACCGTGGATGCCGGCAACGCGGATGCCCTTGCGGGCCAGGAAGCCCTCAATGCGGGTAGCCTCCTTCTTGTAGAGACAGAAGACCAGGATGCGGTCATCCTTCTGCTTGCCCTGGGTGTGCTGCTTGAGGATTTCAAGCAGACGGTACTCCTTATCCCTGGGCTCGACAACCTCGACGTGCTGGAGAATGCGCGAGTTTGCCTGCAGCTCAACGGCGCCGTCGGCCGACTCCTTACCGCCAGGTCCAATGGCGATCTTGACGGGGCTGACCATGAAAGACGAGGCCAAATTCTGCACGGAAGCGGGCCACGTAGCGGTGAACATCAGCGTCTGGCGCTCCTCACGGGGCCGGCACTCTCCGAGGATCTGCTTGATGTCGTCCTCGAAACCCTTGTCGAGCATGCGATCGGCCTCATCCAGCACGGCAAATTTGGCGCCGCTGAGGTCGACGGTGCCGTCGGACATGAAGTCCTTGAGACGGCCGGGCGTAGCGACGATGATGTCGGCGCCGCGCCTTAGCTGCGCGCGCTGGTCATCCTTGGAAGCGCCGCCGAACAAGCACACACACTTGAGGTTGACCTGCGACGCGACCTTGGCCATCTGCTCGTGGGTCTGCATAGCGAGCTCGCGGGTGGGCGAGACGATGACGGCCTTGGTATGCTTGCCAGTCTCGGCCAGGACGGCCTCGACACAGGGCAGGGCAAAGGCCATGGTCTTTCCGGAGCCGGTCTCGGCAACGCCGATGGCGTCGCGGGCGGAGAGGGTGAAGGGCCAAGACGCGGACTGGATGGGGGTCGGGGTCTTGTAGGCGGCGAAGGGCGAGGGCTTCTTCTCGAGGAGGTTGGTGGCGGGCAGGTGGTGGAACTCGAGGATGGGGCGG
>JABSTB010000025.1:0-17088 GCA_013756995.1 Neonectria neomacrospora
ATTGTAAGTAGAATGGTTATTATAGGTGTAGAAAGGTGTAGAAGACTGAAATTAGTGTAGCCTAGAAACCAGGAATAGATTATAGTTATTTAGGCAATTAATGTAGAAGGCTAAGTAATTTAGCTATTTATTATAGGTATAGGCTAATATTACCTTGCTAACTAGTACTAAGAAAGTAACCTCCTGGGCGATTGGGCTATTGTGATGAGCTAAAATGGCTGGACTGATAATGAAATAGGTCTAGAGTGGCTAAAGCACTTTAACTGGTGTACAGCTAAGTGATTAAATAGTCGCTATTGTCTTCTAATCCTCGACGGGCATGAAAGTCATCACTTGGCTGACTTTGAGATATATTGTAAGGAAAACAAGATCATTACGCTTTGTATGCTGCCTTATTCATCTTATCTACTTCAGCCCCTTGACGTCGGGTGCTTTAGCCTGCTCAAGAAGGCTTACGGGCGAGAAATAGAGCATCTAATCAGATGCTCTATAACCCACGTTTCGAAGACCGAGTTCTTTCTGGCCTTTTACATCACGTTTCAGGCCACCATGATAGAAAGGAATATCAAGGCAGCCTTTAAAGGAGCTGGGCTTGTTCCTCTTGACCTGGAAAGTGTAGTCTTAAAGCTTGATGTGCAGCTACGGACTCTAACACCAGTTAAGGAGGAGGCTAGCTACCCTACCCCTTAGGTTTTAAAGACCCTAAAGACAGTACTTAAGGCTAGATCTCAGTCTAAATACCTTAAGAGATAAATTAGAAGGCATTAAAGTAGCTCCCTAAAGTTAATTCTAGAAGTATTAAAGTCTCTTTCTAAGGGTATAAAGGCAGTCTTATATAAGAATGCCTTATTAAGAGCTGAGGTTTAAGACCTTTAACAGGCAAATAAGATACTAAGCTGCCGCCACAGGGCAAAAAGGACCTACCTATAGAAAAGAGGGGTAATAATAGTAGAGGAAGGAAGGTAAGTAATTAATCAGATAGATGTTGATGCGCAGGTAGTGGCTGAATTGTCGAGAAGTGGTGGTCAAGGAAGGTCGGCGCGACTGGGGGTTCGGCGCTGTGGTATGTGCGGCAAGCCCGGTCATAATGTAAGAACCTGTCAGGTAGTGATTGAGACATCTGGGGAAGAGTATAGTGAGTAGTTTTAATTGATTAAATGATTTGTTGTGTTTTTATAGCGATTTCTGTTATTAAGGTTGAGATTTTTGTCACGCTTGCTTGTTTGTCCCACTCGCTTATCATGTACGTTAAAGAAATTTACGTATATCTATTTTAGTAGTAACATGAACTAGATTAGCGTAATCATGGAGATTTTTAGTACGTCGGGCTACCCTATAGCGATGAGGTTGACTCGCGTTACCTGGCAATGGTGATGGCATTTAATCTGTCAACCACCGGAATTAATGATATAAGAGCTATTTTTTTCAATTCACTCTCCCAGATAAGTTGGACGACTCGTTTTTGTTATGTGATGTTGGAATGAAAGCTTCTGGTGGCGGTTTGCACACTTGAGATTGGGTGCTAATCTCTTATCCCGTGGCTAAGCTTCGTAAAGGGACGACGTATGCTTCAAATTCGGGTTAAGCAGTTTGAATCCGCAATTACCTTCGATGGATGTAGGAGGATGGCCATGACCGAATCGCATGGGAGCCATACATAGTGGCTTCGCGTGGTGACAAGGGGAACACATAGTAGTTAGCACATGCGTTGTTACTTCCGAACCAAATATCAGCCACGCGGCCCATTTAGGCAGGTCAACACGTTACCCGTCTTCAAGGCAAGACTGGTAAGCTAAAATCTACGCGAATTCGAATTTCGATTCCAGCCTACGGATAGTATCGAGTCACAAGGATCCTCAGGTTCATCGAAGTTAACCTTAGCTGGCTCAACCCGTTTCCTCAGCGGCTACACCAGATCATGATGTAGTCGATCAGATGACATGATTGGCATCTTACTCCTACCTTTGGGGTTGAGTAGTCATCGAGGCCGAATGCCAAGAGGTCGTATGTACGGGAGGACCAACGGGCTACTGGAGCAGCTGAAAGGAGCTTCGGGGCAATACACTGTTTCGAAAGGATGAGTAATTGTTAATAGCAGACAAAGACCGCGGCACGAATTCAACGACATGTTTCCATCTTTTTGTGTCAGTGTTCATCCACGGTACTCCCATCGTCAGGGCCAGGTCGGCCCAGACTGCGTCGTAGCATTTCCAGAGACCTGGACAAAAGCTCCAAAAATGGGGGGTATGCTGCCGTGCGAAGCCAGTTGTGGAACACGCCAGAGTCGGGTCGCGGTCATCGACACTAGGTTAGCAGGTTCGACCGCGGCGTATCTCCAGACAATCGACAACAAGGAGATATATGATGTGGTCCCTTTCGAGCAGGTAAGAGCAAACAACTGAACTTCAGGTTCTACTTCAATCATGGGCGTAGCTGATCATCCCGCAGGGAAAATGCTTAGCCTTTGATTCGGCATCGGTCGATATCAAGAGTGAGAACACAGGAACCATCGAGCGGGTCGATCTCCCGATACGTGCCAGCGCCGGAGGGTAGTATGCAAATCTGCTACGCATGTATGACTAACTGGGCGGTTCCTCCTTGTCTTTTCAAAGTCTCTATCGACGAAGACCCGTGGGGTATAGGATCAGGGACAGATAGGACGGCCCATCTGGAGCCATCACCGGAAGCAGAGGCAGTTGGAAGTGCTCGAAGGACCTACTCCGTTCATGCTTCAAACCACTACCAGACACCACCGCCGTGGCCAGCGAATACGGGCATGCTGTCCTATGTTGTTGAGGTTACATGCCTGATCATCTGTCACCCCAGTTCTCGATCGCCATCATTAGCGTGGTTTCCATGTATATGGGAATTCGAATCAACTCTAAGAAGAGTTAATTTACATATGGTTGGTAGGGTTGCGATTCAACGAAGGGAATGGAAGCCTCGTTGGGAAGATCCGGGTATGTTGGTGGAGAAGAGTAGAAGAATTGCCCTCACCCTGGAGGGTGTGGGCTGTTGAAGCTGCTGGAGGGGTTCCTTCCTTAAAGTACTCAAATATATCTAGTGACTAGAAGAATAAGCACTGCGTTTTCAGCCTATAGAAACTTTTCTGCGAATTGTAGTCACTTGTCTCGGGGAGGAGTAGGCAGCTCCAGGACATCGTATATTGAGTCTCATTGGATTGAAGTTGATACCGAGTGCCAATCGCCAGAGCACTGCAGCATACTATACACAGTCTGGGAGGGCAAACTCTAGCAAAGGCAGATGGACTCCGTAACAAGATTGCCGGTTTTGGTGTCATCCACTGCTTCACCGTTCATGAAACCATCCACAAAGCAACCCCCTATGACCTCGTACTTGTCCTCCTTCGGCCTGAAAACCACGAGCGAATTGCAACCGTGGATGATGGCGATCCGGTCGCTAGGCACCGCGTGTCTTGTCAAAGATCCTATGAATCCGCCATGGGTCTGGAAGAGCCGTCGCCACATGACCACACCCACCGTAGAGCTTACTGCGTAGTCGAACTGTCGCTTGTCCTGGCAGTATTCCTCCTCAGAGATGAAGTACTCCCTCAATGGGATTCCCTGGAGCTCAAGATCTTCGTTGATGTGAAGTACCTGCTCGAATAAATGCCGCGTGGTGTCCAAGTCGTAGTAATTTTCCCAAGGAACACCATCGCCGACTTTGTCCTTCCCTTCTGTGATCTTCCATTCATAGACTCCGAACTCATCAACTTCTCCTCAAGCCTCTGACCCAAGTCTCAAGTCCGGTGGCTTATCGGGACGATTGTGCAGCTCTTTGGGGTGGATCCAAGGAATGTCAAGAATGGAATAGCCGTCCTTAAGTTCGAACTTACTGTTATTTAAAGCTCTAAGAATAAAGAAATATTTATATTAGATATGCTAGCTTAAGTACTTACTTACTAAAGATTTCTCCCTTTATGCTAGCCAGCCTGTAGCAATTAATAATACGTTTTATAATCTTACTCTCCTCTTATTGCTTTTAGGCAACCTATAGCTTATAATCCTAAAGACCAAGATCTATAAATTACTCTGCTCAATAAAGCTTTACTCAAGGTTTGGTAGGCTCCATAAGTAGAGTCATGGCCAATGTCGCCTAGTCCCTGACTCTTTGGAGGTCGTTCTGACCCAACCAATCAAGTAGTATCTTCTGATAGGAGTGTACAGCAGCTCTCTTACTCCCTCCCATCTTCATTATAGATGGGATGGTTTCAGTCCTGCTATGACAATACGATATGTAGCAAATTTGACTGACCCCAAAATTCGCAGTTACAATAACTGGAACTACAGACTCGGTAGAAGCTTCTTGAACTGAAAAACACAAAAGCCATGCATCGCATTGGTTGTGGGCTTTGCCTCGCCTTTTGTTTCCCTTGGCCAAACGCTTCAACTGTGACGCATTAATTCTGCTAAGTGGCTTGCATGTTTAATCTCCCACTTAGAATGGCTTTACTCTATCTGACAATATTCAATAAGACCAAAAGAGAAAAGTCTGAATTAACTAAGGAATGATTAATTTATCCCAACGTGTATTCTTCAACTCTCGTTGCCGCTAAAGTCAGACATACCATTGATATAGGCCGTACAGCACCCAAACTTTATCCGACAGTCAGGTGTATTAATATTGTGTTTGAATACGTTCAGGTAATGTATCATTTGATACACTGGAGCCGGTCTGGCTTTTCTTGGCGTCCTCATACATGATATCAACGCTCCTTGTGCGTATAATACCATTATATGTCATAATCTCCTCCTCAGATCCCGTTGGTGACACGCCTCGAATTTCGGTGTGCGCTTGCTTTCGTGACGGGTGCAGGTCATTGAGCATATAGTTGATCGAATTGGTTTGGCGATTGCGTGACGCTTTGGTACCAGCACCGTAAGTTGCATTTGAGAATGTGCCGTGCTGATTGCTGCTATATGGTTGGTCACTGGACTTGCCCGAGCCGTTGCCAAATAGTTTAGGATACCAGCGGCTGAAGAGCGGTCGGAGGGAGGGTACGGAGCAGGATACGATGGCAAGATTGACCTCGACGACTGTCCAAACGTAGGCAATGTTGTGATGCTTGGTCTTTTTGCCTAAATACAGCAGCTGATAAATGTTGACCAGTCTTATGATGGCGACGATGGGGACACTGCGTCAATGACGATATTAGTATTCTGATAATAAGTGAAGGGAGCGTCTCTTCCAACTTACAGAGTGCCCACGGCGAATATTCCCAGCACCGCTACCTTCGCTCCGCGAGGCATCCGAAGGCCCAGGAAAATCCAAAAGGGCAGTATAAGAATCATTACATCCATCACAATAGTCAGGGATGATTGAATGATGTGGAAGCTGTTGTCGATGCACCTAGTGTTCGGGTCTTTCCTCAGCTCTGGGTGCCAATTTGTTTCTATCGGTACACACTGGAACAAAGCAGCGAAGAAGATAGCGACGGCGTGTAGGACGGTGGCAATGATCAGTCCCCAGATGGTCCTGTAGATGGTCTTGTTGTGTCCTTGAAGACGTAGGAGAAAGACCAAAATAGAGCACTTGACGAAGGCCAGGACGGGGTTATAGCACAACTGCTCAAAGAAATTCCACCAGAGACCTGCACTGGGGTCGTAATCTGGAACCTCGTCTTCCTCCCAGCCGTAGTAGTTGAGCTTGAAAACTGGTATGTGCAGACTTGTGAGCGGATGGCCATGTAAAATATGAAGGGATAACCCGTGCTAGAGATGCGTACTTACACATGAACAGTGTTGAAGATACTAGAATAGAGGCGAACTATACCGGAATCAATTAGCATAGTGTCGGTTGAGGTGGCTACTCTCGAATCATGAAGAGTTTTGGTGCAGCCAAGTCCTCTGCGCAGTTGCTTACCAGTCCTGCCCCACAAAGCCAATCATCTTGGGAAGAAATGTCAGCACAGGAACAGACGGAGTTGGGGGAGCACTCTGGGTCTGATGCTACGCAGCTTTGGGATGGAGACGGAGGACGTACCTAATCCTACAGTACGCATTGTGAGGCGAGTGTAAATTCGGAGAGCGAAAACCACGATTGACAGGGTCGGAAAGAAGAAGATGATGAATAGTCCAGTCCGCTGCAACGACGGTGTGGGGATCTTGGAAACATCGGGATAGGCCCCGGGGCCAGCGCCCCTCGGCCAAATTGTCGAGGCATCCATCCAAAGTGCACTTGACGATCCGGTGATCAAGTCTCTGGCCGTTGCCGTTCAGGATAAGGTGGAACACTGTAGGCAATACCTGAATTGAAGATCTCTGGGAACCGTGGGGTTTAAGCATTGTCAGCAAAGAAAACCCCAACTTGATTACGCGCATGAGACATCCCAATGCCAGCCCCTTATTTCTCGCCCTAGACGAGCATACCCTGACTTCGTCCGTGTGCTGCAGGACTTAGCATTGAACATCGACGAGGATTGTAAAACCCTCGTTAACGGAGGCGTTGATCAGCGCTGTCCTACTGTATGGGGTCTAGAGCAGGGCAAATCTGTGTCATACATGGTTTGGCATCGACCATTCGTCATCCGAACTAAAGCGATGTCGGGATTGGAAAGCCTTTTCTTACCCCTCGGCATTCAAATTCTCGTTTGAATCGCTAATCGAGCCACTGCTTTATCCGAGGAGAGCAGAACCTTGCGGGTGTATTTGTGGGTTTCCTATGGAATGACTGCCTCAGTTGAAGCGATGTTCTATCCGCATGCCTTGTAATACACAAGATATTGCAACCTCGTAACATCGCTCGGCCAACATTCCCAGGTCTCGTAGAGATGTTGAGGGCGAGCTGTTTGAGATAAGCTAATGCGACGTTAGGCTCTATACACGGCTTTTGACGGGAAGAACTTTACGTGTGCTAAGCATAATTGGATAGCCCGCATCCCGTAGCCCAAACACTCTATGTTAGGCGAATGGTGAGCCAGATCACGCAGAGGCAAGTGAGTCGGCTTACTGGGCCTCGTCTACTATTACGCTACTTCTTACTTTCAGGGATAAAGATAGACTTATGAATGAATATCATTTCCAATATGGGTTAGCTTTGTCCGGGTATCAAACGGCAGATGAACTGAAGGTGAAAGATCTCTGGTCGATCGCACGAATCTGGGTCTTCGGTAAAGCGGTCCCTGGCTAGCCCTGACGATCCCTACTGAATTCAACAGTTCGTCCGTTGCATCCTTGGAGCCATTTGTGGAGGCTCCTGGTTCCCCGAATCCCACGGTACTACATCCAGGGTTGTGCCGGGTTGCTGTACTCCGTACCCGGTAGCGCGGTTTGGGACTTTGCGGAGACTGGCAGTCAGAAAAAGCCACTGCGGAGAAGCATGCGGCATTACTTTGACTGTGCGAGACAAATGAATAAGTACGGTACTCGTTTAAGCCGTTGCTTGGCTACGTAAGGCAGCCATAACAACAAAACGGGGAGTGTTCCCGATTTCTGGGAGACTCCCTCTAATGCCCTGGTATTACCTCACCGAGATGAAATGGATGCTGTGTACTTCCACATAGCTCCAGAAATGTGAGTTTAGGAATCTCCTGCTACCTTGAGAGCAGATGAACATGTAGCCGGCCAGGATTAAAAAAATTCATAATCTAGGGGTCCATGTAGGTGTATCCACACTTCACACCTGTGTCTTATCCAACTCGTGGATTATGGATTCAGCGTCTCTCTTCGACGTTCTGTCTAAACAACCCCGAGGACCCAGTTGAATGGTACTGTAGGGAGCCTGAGAAATCCATCTATACGGAGATTACAGGATGTGGTTTTCGGAGAGCAACGACTTCGTACGTGGGGATTGATGGCCGAACTTGGCAGATGCCGGGACTGTGATAGGAGGCTGACAGATGTCCGCATCGTCAAGTCGTCTCCCATGAGGAACACGAAATTACCGATGCCGTGGAACAGTTCACCCGGGTTGTGCTCAAGATTAAGGAAGGGACAAACGGGGGTCTTCGACGGGCGCAGAACTGAGTTCCTGCAGGCCTTGCTCCACTGATCTACAATGTACGTATGTCTCTGGGTGCGCTAATGCAGGCGGCTTTGTGTTTCCTTCAGCCGCGTTAACCATCCGCTGTTATACCGTACGAAGATTGCAGCTTTTCAATGATTAAAGTCGGTATCCGTACTCTTACTTGAGATCCCTTCTTGATCAAGTCAAGCCCAACTGTGAGTCCCATGGCCTTCATTATTGAACGTAAACTTTGCTTTAGTACGTACCTTGCAGTAGCAAACCCAGAGGGGAAATAGTAGCGATTGCAGGGCTCGTTTCAGAGACCACTGTGATATCGATACAAGAAACCCCGATGTCACATATGCCACACCGCACTTCGCACCGCCCTCTCAACCTCTGTAGCCCAACTCCGCGTAACTTGTCGGTAGAATAAGCATAATATCCGAGCTCAACCCGAAAAGTGAATAGGCGAAGATGCTTGGGGCCACCTACTCCTGCATCAAACCATCATACCAATAGCATGGCAGAATCAGGGGCCAGGGTATTGATGCATGCTTAGCTTGGCCCCTCGTGGCACCAAGGAAGCGGATCCATGTCACCCAAGCCGCCTAGTCGGTGACTGGTTGCCGAATGAGCTTCTTCCATAAATATTCTTGCTTTTCTGTAGAGTTTGCCCATCTTTCGTGACAGGACCACTGATCTGCGGAAGCCCCAGCCGTCTCACAATGTTCATCCAGCGCTCGGGTTGGTTGGCTACGGCCGCATTGTCGCTCCTCTTGTCCTCCTCTAATGCTCAGACTATCACTGTCGAGGGCGAAACTATCAGTATGTTGCCCCCCGCGTTGCATCCAGATTGCTTCCTTTTCCTTATATAGGATTGTCTCCTGACAATTTGCGAATTCTCTCTCGTTCCTATGAGAGCTATTTCACTGACTAAGAGTGTCCCTTGAGCAGAAGCGGACGAGTCCAATGTCGCCCCAGCGGCGAATGTTTCTTCGGCGACATCTCAACAGAGCTATGACAACATCCAATTGACCGAGGATGTGTTGCTGAATCTCACGGATATTAAACTCAGCAACATCTCACTCTTCTACTTCGACGATGACTCCGTTTCCGAGAAACGGGCCGTCGGTTCGAAATGCAAGACCATGCCTGGCGATCTTCTCTACCCCAACCGCATTGTTTGGAAGGTTTTGGACATTCTCAGTGGCGGGGCGTTGATTCAGACGGTACCTCTCGGCTCTGCCTGCTACGATGGCGACCATTATGACGAGACGAAGTGCCAATACCTCATCGACAACTGGAACAAATCCGACACTCAGTGAGCCTTGTCCCGTCCCGTTCCCTATCATTTGATTCATGCTGACGGGTCGCAATAGCGTCGTGGATCCCTCGTCGGTCATGTCCCCTCTCTTCGAGGGAGCCACCTGTGAGCCCCAGGGCGCTTCTCTCGGCAAGAATTGCACGCTTGGAGCGTTTCCAACTTACTCCCTCAATATCACCAACGTCGCCCAGATCCAATTGGCCATCAACTTTGCCCGGAATGCGAACCTGCGTCTCGTTGTCCGCAACACTGGCCATGATTTCCTTGGCAAGAACACCGGAGAGGGCGCTCTGTCTATCTGGACGCATCATCTCAATGAAATCGAGGTCCTTCGTGATTATAAGTCCGCTGGAGGCCGCTACAAGGGGCCAGCTTTCAAGGTTGGAGCTGGTGTTGTGGTTCATGAGCTCTACGAGGCTGCGGAGCGTGAGGGCTTCACCGCTGTTGGAGGCGAGTGTCGTGTAAGTGGGGACATTGACTGCGTTCATTTATATCCTTGTATAGGGACTGACTCGTTCGTTTCTAGACCGTCGGTGTCGCCGGTGGTTACGCAGTTGGCGGTGGTCACTCTCCTGTGACGCCCCTTCATGGCCTTGCCTCGGACCAGATTCTCAGCGTTGACATCGTCACACCCGATGGCCGCTTTATCACCGCGGATGAGACGCAGAATAAGGACCTCTTCTGGGCACTCCGTGGCGGCGGTCCTGCCACTTGGGGTGTTGTCACCTCCATCACGGTCAAGGTCCACGAAAAGACAGTCTTCTCCGGCATGTCTTTCGTAACAACCACCAAGACCATGAACATCACGGATGACACCTTCTGGAAGGCCATTGAAGCTTATTGGCGACGCTACCCCGAGTTCTCCGCTGCTAAGAGCTACGGGTACTGCCGAATGTCTGGACTCGTGGGCGGAGGCTATGCCTGGAGATGCTTGCCTTTCATGGTTCCCGGAATGAAGCTTACTGATTTTAAGAAGCTCGTTCAACCTCTGCTGGATGACTGGGCCGAGCTCGGTGTAGATCCCAAGGTTGAATTCTTTGAGCATGAGGGTCTTTATGACGCTTGGTCTCAACACTTTCCCACCTCTATCGTCGGTAACGCTTATGCCCGAACGGGGTCTCGTCTCTTGCCTCGCAAGAACTGGGAAGAGCCGGAGCTCCTGAACAAAACGATCCAAACCATGCGCTCAATCATCGAGGATGGCGCGTTCCTGGTCCACTACAACATCAACGCAGACGAGCCCGAGAACACGGCAGAGAGCTCTGTCAACCCGGCTTGGCGTGATGTCATGATGTTTAACATCATTGGTCTGGTCTGGGATAAAGACACGTCCGAGACTGAGGTGGCTGCCCTTCATGACAAGCTCACCAACGACCTCGTCCAGCGGATGAAGGATATCAGCCCTGGTGCTGGCGGCTACCTTAACGAAGGTGATCTAATGGACCCTGAGTTTTCTCAGTCTTTCTTTGGGTCC
This sequence comes from Neonectria neomacrospora, assembly GCA_013756995.1. Lineage (NCBI taxonomy): Eukaryota > Fungi > Ascomycota > Sordariomycetes > Hypocreales > Nectriaceae > Neonectria > Neonectria neomacrospora. The sequence continues at coordinate 10,764 of JABSTB010000025.1, forward strand.
AATTATAAACGCCTGTCCCAGATCAAGAAGAAGATTGACCCCAAGGATGTCTTCTGGGCTCCGACTGCTGTGGGTAGCGAGAACTTGTACATCACTGGCCAGGAGGACTATGTGACAAAGCAGACAGGCCGCCTCTGTTACAAGAACTGAGTGTCACAGCCTCTACACAGCTACTAAGCAGTGTAGTTCACTGCAATGCCAGCCTCTGATAACTGTAATGATAGATGTTAGATTGAGACCGGATTTGCGTAATTTTCTGATGTACCCATATTTTAACTTAGCCAGGGAAGTGTGATCGGCCGAAAAGCCCTTCTCAAGGACAAGAGTGGTTAGGGGCATTCTAGGTCAATAGACTCAGGATCCACACCCAATTGGACAGTCCTGCCTTGGATTGAATGTGGCGTACCGTATTTAACAATAGACTCTGATAACTGTAACAATAGCCCCTTGTACAGCTGCAAGAATGAGCCTTCTGAGAGGTTGTAGAAATTGGTGTCGATTGAAAAAAAAAAAGACCAATAGATCTTAGTCGTAAAGTGTGATAATTGAATTTATTTCAGTTTTCATGCCAGGGTGGTGGGACGTATTTTCTTAGTGGGAGATGCTATTAGTGCAGACCGGGTCGGAGAAGGACGGCAGATAAGATCCCAAATGGGTTATCAGGGAAGATGAGGCTGAGTACTAGCCAAAGGGAGGGTTCGGCAGGCTGAAAGTTTGAAGCAATTGATCAAGGGTTGCTTTAAAGACAGAAGAAATATGGGAAGGGAAATATCAGGGGCTGCTGCGACCGCCTGATCAGATTTACACGGCAATGAGAAGTGTACCACCAAAACTAACTAAAGAAGGGAAGCAGGGTGCCTGGATAATTTCTTGAGCAGTGCGATCACATGAATAGCTGTACCTGGTCTTAGTAGGCTAGCTCCTCTGTCATTAAAACACCAGTGTGTCCGCCAGCGCTCTCAGATAATTCCCTCGGTATTGGTAACAAGTTGGCAGTGGACTTTTATTGAGGCCGGAATATCATCAAAGATGACTCGTGGAATGGCCTCCTAACCCTCTTTGACTCCATAACGCAGCCTATAATATAATATCTTCTCCGGAGAGTGCTCAGTAATGTAGTCTTTCCTCCAGTTCCAAGCTGCCCCAATAGGGCTTAAATCCGGCGACAAAGGAGGCCATTCAATAGCCTAGATGACTCTCCACCATCTCTGCGAGTGTTGTAGTGGCGTCATGACCAGGGGCAACATCCTGTATAAATAATTATCTTACATTATGTGGATAGGGACACCTTACTGCTAAGCTATTGTTTCTTCCGGTACTGCGTGTAGTACTAAATTCGTGTCTCTACTGTTGTACATACCACTCTTACCAAAGTAGGGAAGTTGACCATTGGTATTTCTAATGTACGAGTCTGAGTTGCATAAGATCCCCGCTCTGAGTCCCTGTACATCCTAGCCAGAAGGATATTGCCATACCAATCATTTATCCCTAATGCATACCGTAATAACAGATGGTAAATACACCGAAGGTCTCGCCATAACAACACCACTATATCGGGTATCCTGTCCCCCTTGGGTGTTGCCCCAGGCGCTAAATCCTTTACGTCTGTACGGATAAAACACTGTGCATCCCTAGCGCTGAAAGAAATGGCTGCCTAACTCGACTGCCTAACTTAACTTACGATTGCCATCCTCGCCTCTTCTTATTTAAAAGCCTTATTATATCTATTCTAGCGACTGACTGCGACAAGATATCTAACTCGAAGAAAACTTCAATTATCGTCAAAATGATTAGAATTTTAGTGCCCAACTGGCTCAGAATGTTAGTACATGTCTACTCCATCGTAAAAATTCATCTAAAGACTGAGTAGTATCCTCTCGATCCTGAGCTTTCTATCCTTCCTCCCTCAACTACAAAGTATTTGGACGAAGAAGGATAGCACAGATATTTCTCTTTACTATGTTCTTTTCAACCTGATTTCTGTAACGGAGCAATTCACTTTCGGCTATTTCTTTGTCGTCAACCATAACACAGAGTCTGGCTCTTTCGTCAGCCATCCACGGAATGTGGGCGACTGGCTCAACCTGATCCAATTCATTGTAGTTTTGGTCATGTCTTTCGCCTTGTAAGCTCCATCCCCTCGCAGATTTGTTTATTCTAATGTTATCGAAGGTTTGCCGCATGCCTGTTCTACTCGCCAGATTCACGCGGCCATAAAGCTTGCGTCGTTGCCATTTACATCTCCTTCTTCCTGATCTCTGTTGTAGTGGCGCTCATAGACCCGGGAGAGGATAAGAACGCGTACCTCAGGTGGTACAGCGGTTTCTTCATTGCCCTTCATGCCGAGTTGATCAACCCGATGGTTACTTTTCTTGGCATTCTTACGCTATTTGTTCAGTGCAAGAAGGCCTTTGCGTTGAGTATGTTTGGGCTGGCCACCCAAGCCGTCATATTTGCCCTTGTTGCGTTATCCTGGATTGCGCGGGTCAACTTTCCTCCGTTCGATAAATCCTCGCCACGCATGTTATTCAATTGGTATCAGTTCGTGGGTTGGGCTACTGTGGACAACGCTATCTTTGCTATAGTGCAATTTGTACTGTTATGCCTGGCAAGATACCAAAGAAGAGAGGGAGTGGACAGCTACACCCGACCTGATGAGGAGGAGTCTCTTCTGGGTCGCCAATCAGGTACTGATCTCGGCCAATAATTTTCCGTTACACAAGAGTAAATTCTACAAAGTTTAAAGCTGGCAACACAAGCTTTTGTTTCTTGCTATTATCCCTTGGTTCGACTACCATATCTTTGACAAAGCATGACAGCTTTAATAGTTTATATATGCTCTATTTTACTTCCCCAGTCCCACCAGTCCAACTCGACTCCTTTGAATACGCATCGAACCATATTGTCAGCATTCACCTCATCAGGTAGAATTCAGTAACCCCGTCTTTATACTCAGGATGATGTAGTCCATGACTGTCTTACGCAAGAGGGCTAGCTGCGGTCCTGCAGGGAGAACCCTTAATAAACTTATCCAGCTCATCCCCGTCGTCATGCGTCGCTTTCACATCCAGCGATTGCGCTAGCTTACCAAACGCTGCCATCTGAGCATCTGGTGCTTCCCCTGGATTACTGGCAACAGGCATATCTTTTTAATGACTCTAGATATGCTCGGCCTTATGGATCGCACCATTATGCCAATCGTCGTGCCAGTTCTGGCGGAGGTATTTCAGTCGCTTTGACGGGTGGAGGAGCAATGTCGTGGGGTACACAGGCTTCTTGTCGGTCGGTCCTAAATCAGTACTTATTAAACACAAGCCAGCCCACGTGGACAGGGTAGATAAGACGCTGATTATTGCTATGCGTCTTCTATAGCGCAGTTTAGGACCATCGAGCATCACGCCAAACAAGGTCAAATGAAGAATTTACCTTGGCATCCTTGAAATGCTTGAGCAAGATGTCATGTGGTGAAGTCACTGATCTAAAGATGACCATTTCCTCTGCTCCGCCAGTGTAGCCTGCCTCAAGTGTTGGAGGAACTTTTAAGGCAACGATCAAACGCCGGCCCTCGCACTGTTCAGCGAAAGTCCGGTGTCGAGGTCGCCGCTGAGGACCTCGAGTAACCCAACAAGAGACTTCGGCTCCTTCAAGGAGATATGGCGGTGAACGACTGAAGCAACAGTTAGGATCTACTTATAAAGGCCTGTAACATTGAAGTCATAGATGTGTTTCATCAATATCTAATACAGAGCATCAATTCTTAGTGGGTATGACTCTAACTTGGTGAGAGTATGCTATTTTTAGATGTTAGAGCCCATGAGCTCGTGATAGATTAAGGCTATTTGTGAAAAGGTGTCATTTGTGTTAGAGGCTAAGTATTGCTGAATGGCCTTCTGTGTTTTGCGGTTGTATTTCTTTAACTGACCTAGGTGATCTATCTTATACTTCATGTATTTGCTAACAGTGGCGGAGATTGACTTATAACTTAGCTTGAGATAGCCAGAGCTTCTTATAGATGTATTCAGGGCCTCCTTAATACTTAACCAGTTATAACTGAATACGATTAGCTCAGCTCGATATTAAGAGGATACATGGACGAGCAAGCCGAAAAGGTAGTCGCAACTTATCTCACTCGCCAAGCACGTCGATGATTAAGAAGGTGTTCTACTGGCTCGAGTCCTGCAAGATGTTGAAGAAAATCTTGCACATGGCATCCCGCTGATTCGCGTCCTCGAATAGCTGTCTGCCTGCGTAATTATACTTTCGCCGTACGTGCGACTTCGGTGACGGCTCCTGATCGAAGAAGAGATCGAAGAGGAGATCGAGGAGATAGGGGAGGCCGCGGAGCACGGACATCATGTTTTGAGGCGCACGTCCGTCGCCTGACAGAAGAAGTAGGACAAGCGGCGAGTATCCGCGGGTAGGCTCTCCGGCTAGTCGACGATGCCGCAGAGCAGGATGGTCTTGCCCTTTCCAGGACCCTTGATCTAGAGCAGTCGGCTCCGCAGATTATCACGAAATCTCTGGAAGTCAACGTGGTCAAGGATCCAGCGGTATGCGTCCCTGAGAAGACCGCCCTTTGCACTCTGGATGCGCTTCTTTTCGTCACGGGCATCAGTTGCGTGCAGGTCCTCCAGGCACTGCTTGTCCTTGTCGTCTTGGTTCCTCTTCTCGTGTAGCCTAGCCTGGTCCTGGATGGCTGAATGCTTCATCTCCTGGGAGCGTGCGGCGATGGCGAGATGTTGGAGGTCCGACCTTACTCGTTTGGTATTGTATTGTTTCGAGTCTCTCTATACGGTAGTCTCGGCGTCTTGAATCTCGTTGAGATTGCCAACCCAGTTATCCAATTTCAGCATGTCCTTCAAGAAGACGACCTTTCGGTCTTGATGGTAAAGATAGACGCTCTTCATCTTATCAGAGAAGTTTCTGGTAAAGCTGGACGACGTGCTTCTCCAGCTCGTCTTGCAGCCTTGCAGAGGGTTTGTTGGCCCTGTATCGTCGAGAAACAGGCCCACCAAGTTCCAGTACCAATTCATCCGTCTCTTTCTCGTCCTTCAAGCTCGACTGACTCTGGTGCTCGCAGTCCATGTACCATTTCCTTCCAAGCACATCGACCAAGGCATGGCCTTTCACTGTCTCGTGCCGGATCTTATCTGTGCTCGATGCATATTGCCATCCTACGGGCTCTTCCAATGCAGCCCAGGCTCTCGGTACAGGTGACAAACTCCAAGGATGAATAAGCACTCGCACCAAGTCTTCTAGCTTGCGTCCTCGCTCGATAAAGGCATCTCCCTTCGGACTGGCCAGCCTCCGGCAATCAATAATGACTTTTGCGACCTCGCTCTCCCCTTGTCACTTTGGGGCGATCTGCGACTTGCAATCCTAAAGATCAAGATCTGGGAATTACTCTACTCACCATCAGCCCTTCGGAAGAACTACTCAAAGCTCCTTCGAAATATTCGCGAGCTTGGCGATGAACCGGAGAGATGGTTGATATCACTCACGTCCGACTGTCGACCGAGCCTGGGGACATTTGATCGACCCGATAGTCAGCGCCCAGGTCAAGATGCAGAGAAAAGAATATCCAGTTCGAGCTTCATTATCTAGTTGCCACCATTCACCGGGCTGGTGGCTGTTGCTGTGCGTGGGCTGGTGGTAAAAATGGTGGGTTGAGAGGGATAAGTTCCAGCCCGGAGATTTCCGTGCAAACAAGTAGCTCGACGATTAATCCACTTCAGCGCCGTCATCGATGTTGGATGAGAAAGGTGGGCGGATTTATTGCGGAGCTGACGCGACTCGGACGCTGTGGTAAAACCAAGCTACTCAGTCCCTCGCCATGATCATCATCAAACGGGAACCGCATTTCTCCATGTCAAAAGAGGCCTCAGCGTTTCTGGGCGTAGAGAACCAATACCGCGAAAGGAACAACTCCGAGGCCCAGAACCATGGCCAGTGCCCAGCGCGTGATGTCGTTGCTCCACTTAGGCCGCATGTCTCGGCCCTTCGGGCTGCGGTATCGACCCGGCAGGTTCTGTTGGCCAGGCCTGGAACCTTTGGCGTGTAGACTACGGAGTACAAGGTGAGCCGATAATATCGGAATTGACCGGGGAAGGGGTAGGTAGCAACATGTCGGAGGATCGAAGCCGCACAGCAGTAGAGGGAAAAACACGAGGGAAGGGCAGTATGAAGATACTGTCGGAATCGTATAGATTAGATCACACTTGATCAGCAAGCAAATGCGTCGTTTGTCCGTGAGAAAGGTCGACTTTGAAGGTGGAAAGTGGTCCTTTTCAAATAGGGGGCATTCCCCAACCCCCGAATCCAACCC